>JAQLOM010000034.1:16185117-16196288 GCA_030068315.1 Chrysichthys thysi
CCTCATCTTGTGTTTTCTCTGAAAAGTGCTCTCTTATGTAATATGTTGCGTTCTTTACTGATGTACAAAACTTTTCACATACAAAGAATTTTTTTTTTTTAAAGTAATGTCTGGAAATCAAAATTTGTTTTTTGTACTGACTCAGTAATGCAGAAATCGGAAAAATAATAAATACCTATAATAAAATTTGTACTAAAAAAAATAGGGTGCCTAAGACATTTGCACGGTACTGTGTATATATGACAAAAAGGGTATAATAACTCAAAGCCATTCTTTCGCAGTTGCTCAGTGTTGAAACTTGAACATGAACAGCCAACAAGAGGAATCTGAGCCTACAGTGGGTACAATTTAATCAAAACTGGACAGTTGAGGTTGGAACAATTTTACCTGGCAGTTCTTCAGCTGTCCATACTGTGTGTGTGTGTGTTTATATATATATATATATATATATATATATATATATGCGCTTAGAAAAACAGCCAGGATGCAATGGACATGTGTTTTAAAATTATTTATTTGAATATTTGCAGTCTAACACAGATACACCTTGCTTTCCAATACCATACCTTATTTCAGGATACACATTGAATTCAGTGCAAATAATCCTTCAGATAGCACAGGCATCACAATCAGTGTCACGCTTAATGTAGAGCCATAACATTTTAAACATATTATAAAAAGACATGCAAACAGTAAACACATGACAGTCATGTTCCGCTTGATCAACAAAGCAAAAAGAACAAGAAGAAAAATAAGAAGAGTAAAATGAAGATTCAGCATACAAAACTGCAATCAAACAGCATTTAAAGTCTCGTTTTCAACATAATTTATATACATAGGTGTTGCACAGTTTTATTTCAATACAAATTTCCTACAGTTAAGGTGGTTATCTATTTCTTTTCGGAAAAGCACTTCTGAAGAAAGTGACTGAGGTGTGTGTACAGGTGGTAGCGGGCCTTGCCAGACAGAGCATGGTCTTTATCTGTATACCACTGTAAGGACAAAGGAAAAAAAGGTAAGTCTCTACACACTCACTCACTCAGGTATTTGTGATTAAAGTGTCTTTAGCATTTCAAACAAAACCCATTTTTAATGTTCAAGTCATCTGAAAATCTGATCTGGTCACACCCCCTGAACACTCACCATTGCCTCAAAGTCTACTTGCTGCTCCACCAGGGCTTTGGATATCTGAGCAGCTTGCTGGAAATGGACATTTTCTAGGAAAAAAATACATACAAATAGAGAAAATATGAGAAAAACTATATTAAAGCAACAATATACGGCAAAGGTGCATAAAAAACTGTACAGCTGTAGTGAACACTGGAGTTTTAAAAGTGTACACGGATGTTGTACTCTGAACACAGGTATTTGGGGAAAAACAGAAAGTAATACCATCCGCAGTGCCGTGCACCAGAAGGTACTGCACTGATTTAAAATTCTGTGCTCTGCCAGTTACTGTGGAATTCTGCAAAGACAGGACAGGACAAAATAAAGAGGAATAAAAGTATATTAGTCTGGCAATATCTGTAGAAATCTTGTGTAGACCATTTTTTGGAAATACAAATCATGTGAGAAATATGAGCTCTTACATTGTAGCTGTCTGAATTCTCCTCAGGGCGATGCATGTACCTCTCAGTATACACAGCATCTGAAACGAACATATTTCAGGGCTCAGCTAAAACTGACAGCATGTTCAGCCATATAGCAACCACTAGGTTATAGTGATCCTTTAAAAAAAAAAAAAAAAAAAATCAACAGCGGTACCATAATATTCCCACTTGGAAACTGGAGCTACTGCGATTCCACATTTGAACAGGCCACTCCCTGAGCCCAGGACCATAGATGTCACGTAGCCACCATACGACTACAACACAAAACAAAACTGGGCTAATACAATAACTGCCTTTAAAAGAGTTACTAAGAGATGTACAGAGACCTAGATAGCTAATGTTATTTTGCCAAAAATAAAATAAAAATTCCCAGCCAAAGTAAACATTAACATATTATTCAAAGATACAGAAAGAAATATAACAGACATCATATTCCACTGCCAAGAAAGGCAGTCACTGCTTTCAAATTTATTAGAATATCAGAAATCTTGTTCATGTCCAACATTTCTCAAAGATCATTAGCTGAGTCAAGTTTCAATTTTCTAGTTCTATGGCTAACCATGCTATCTTGCTAGATTCAACTAGTTATCTAACCAAGTTCAGTTAATTCAGTCACTGTTGAAAGTTCACCTAAAATATAAGCGTAAATAAATGCAATTTTTGAGCTCATTCAAATTTGCATAAAACATTGTTAAAAAAAATTAATGAGATACTTTCAGCAGAAAACTTACTCACACACACACACAAACACACGAAATCTCAGATTCTGCAAATGTAATTAAAATACGTTTGAAAATCTGCAAATCTCTCCAACATCAATGCACATCTTCCTAGGACACTTCTGTTTCCATACTGGTCACAACTGCAGCAGTCTTTTCAGTAGTACCCCATCTGTCTGCTATGCAAGTCTTTAATCTGTTTCATTAATATCTATAGTCATTACCAGCATTTGCAGAATATAATTAGTGAATGAATTTTATGAGAATACTTACCCATCCCCAAATTCCTATTCGGTCTTTGTCTATAAAACCCATATCAATGAATTTCCTACAGTGAGAGAGAAAGAGCTCAGCTAAGCTCCATAACAAGGTTACAAAGGCACAGAAGAACATAAATTGTGGTATGTTCAAGTTCAATTTCTCTAATTACACAGCTGCAATTGTCAAGTCCAAGACCGAGACTAGTCAAGATTGAATGAAGACCAGGTCTTAAGGGGGTCAATCAATGACAATAAATTCTTTTTTTGAGGCGAACTGGTAGGCTACCTTTATGTGGTGCTAATGATTGGGTTTCATCAGTTTCATTAAGCGGTTTCTAGAAGGAAATACTTCTCGTCATATTTTGTGAATGCAACAAGGGGAAAAATACATTAATAATAACAATAATAATAATAATAATAATAATAATGTTAATAATTATGATTATTGTTATTATAATACAAACACATAGTTGAGAACAGGCCATGTTTAGCAAGACCAATAGCCAGGACCAATACAGATCCAAACAAAAATATCTAAGAAAAACAAAAAAAAGGAGACAAGTCCAAGTTACTACAGTAAATGTCCAGATTTGAGGCCTATTACTTGTGTATTTGTGTAATTTCATGTTTCTTCTAAAATCAGTCAAGCACTATTTAGTATGCACATACACACAAACATAAAATCTACTTCGCACTGTTTGAATCTGTCACATTCAACTTTTTTAATCTTACGAATTAACCTAGATGCATGCGTTATGTAATATGCAGCTGTTTCACCACCTGCCGCGTTCTGCTTTACTACAGACACAGACAGATTTAGCATGGAGCGTGTACACATTGTTCCTCTTAAGCTCACCGCACGGCTGAGATCTGATCTTCCACCTCATATGTGCCCAGCCGCTCGTAGATGGCGTGCATTATTTTGTCACCTTGGTAACCGCTTCCTCTTCCATCAAAGCTAGCAATGACAGCTTTCTCTGTGCTGCAGAGGTAGGTGGCCCACTCCAGCCTGAATTTATAGTCCACATACTGACTCGCTGGACCTGCATACCTTCGATACACAACACTTGACCCATTAGTCTGATCTTTCTCAAGACACTTTGCACATGTTTAATAGTAAAAGGTTTAAAAGGTTCACAAACTGCATTTATTTGTGCCTTGATGGCTTTGATACTTGTTCCATGCCACCTTGCTCTTTCATGTGGACAGGAGATCAGAGATCCAGATTAAATTAGACATCAGCATTTACTTCCGCTAGTTTATCTTTATTATATACAAAACAGGGCCAATTTTGATCATTCATCAAGGAGAAAGTGGTGTTGATGAAAGCCCATGACGCAAGACATTTGGCACATCCCAGCTAGCACATTTATTTACACGTAAACACGTAGAGTCGCAGCACCTGTTCCTGAACTGCAAATATTGACATGGAAAAATAGACTTTAGCTGATACTGTTGTAGCTAAACACACAGCATGAGAAAAGAACAATGGAGAGACAAATACGAAAGCAAAACTTACACTTGAATCAGGAGAGGGTACTTTTTGGATGCATCAAAATCAGGAGGGTACATCATCTGGTACCAAAGATCTGTTATAAATGATTAAATTTAAACGTACATAAATAGATTATTATTATTGTTGTTGTTATCATATTGCACTTGATACACTGTATTGTTTGTGTAAAATGTTACTCTTACCAAACCCTGCTATTTTTAAAGTGGCACGTTGTATTGTTGGCATTTGAAGCTCTGTCTTCAGAATTTGTTCCAGTTTTTTGTTGTCTTCAAGCACCTGGATTTCTAGGAGAAGCATCACTACAACTATCAGGGATTTGTTTTATGGGGAAATTAATTTGCTATATTTCACATCCCTGGTGAACTCTTAAATCTCAATTTTTTAATGACAGCGGTTCTGGCGATGTTATTTAACAAATAAAAATATGATAATTGATATGCTGAAGCTTTCTTGGAGATGTTTATAACATTTATGGAAGGAGTTCCTATCGGCAGCACTTTCTATCAGACCGGTAAGGCTGTTGTATTTTCCCATTAATACAACAAGATGCATTTATTCATTTTATTAACTTCAAGACAGAGGAAAAAAAACTGAGGTCAGTGAAGGAATGACAGTTTATACCTCCTACAATGTAAGTAATAATGTATTTCACTAGTGTTCCACAACATGTACCTGTAAATTGTTAAAAGTAGCTAAAATGCATGGTGCATTAACAACAAAAAAATTAATCCTTTTAATTGTTCAAAAGAATAAAACACTCCAATGCAGTTATAAAACTGCATACTCCATCATGTTTTTTCCCTTACTTAACTAACATTCTAACCTTTGAGAGATCCTCGATTGTCCATAAGTGTAAACATGGGCAGTCCTGGTCCTAGAGAGAAAGCAAAGAAAATGAATGAATGGACCCATAGTTTATAAAATATTATATTGTTTTATTCCTCTATTTGTTCAGTGAGTTTAAGTTTGTGTACTTAATTCTTGACCAAAACACAGTCAAAAATTATTCTATATTTCTCTTTAGTAAGCTAATACAGCAGCAGGTGTGAGACACCAGGACGTGAGGTGGGCGCACTAACCATAGCAGTCCATGCGGAAGTAAGAGGCGTGTTGGCTGAAATACCCCGAATTGTACTGACACCTGTCCTCATAGAGCAAGCAGGTGAGGCATTCAGCAGCCGAGTGACTGTGACTTGTACTGAAGGATATCCTAATACACAAAAAGAGACATGTCATATCAATGGAGCAAAGTGTCCTCAGCATTCACTACACAATTTACTTGCACAATTACAAAATAACACTGCATTAAAAAAATGGGTCTCTAATGCAGAAATTGAGATGGTGTTACATTAGTACAGGATAAGCCTGTTATGTACACAGAGGTATCTAGAAGCTGCAGTAAGTAAGTAAGCTACTTACTTATAAAGGTTTCTCTGGCCTGGTCTTCCCATATGCTCATTACTGACATAGTAGCTTTGATGGAAAGCATAAATTAAAAGAAAATTAAATCACTGATTGTTTGTCTTGAGAACAAGCCTATTTAAAAAAAATGCCTATCATTTTATAGCACTTACATGGCATCTTTGGTTAATTTAGATATATAGATTACTTCCCATTTGCCTGAGGTTACTGCTACTGCTTTGCCCTGTAAAAGAAAAAAAAATCATACAAACATTACCATGATGAATGCTATTAGATGCTCTCTATATCTTTCTTCTGCCCTACACTTTACACATACACTCTAAGGTCTCAAAAAAACCCTGTCCCAGTTCTTAATTGGACACACTGCTACATAATGCACTGGGAGAGAACACTCATTAACGAGAATGCAAATTTACAACTTTATTTTAAACCATATGGCTAGGGCTTTTTCTCCTTATGCTTCAAAGTGCTTATTTCTTGGTGCCAAAAGTAACTTATTTAACAAGATTACTCACTCTCATGACCAGATATCATAATGCCATATATACCAATTAAAAGTGTCTGTAATTGAGGGTTACAGAGCTCAAATGGGAAGGTGTCCCTGTCTGACATTTCCATACGTAGCTACATTGATTTTGCACATACTGTAAATGCCAGAGGATTTATATTAATATTGGAATTACTAAACAGTATAATTACTTTTGACCACTTACATCCTTTACGTAGTGGAGATGTTTGTAGCCCTTTGCATCACTCATCACCTTGTAGAAACTGCTGTTGTCTTCAGCAAAGTAAGGATGCAAAGGGTTGTACTGAGAAACAGAGAGAGGCAGCAAGAGTTGTTAAGGATATTACAGCTGAGTGATGGGAATTTGCAATGGCGTTTTTTTTGTTTTGTTTTTTTTACATTTAATAAAAATGTGCTCACCCGGCCAACCCAGCCAGTTTTGCTGATTTCCTCAAATTTCTGTTGGAACATGGTTTTTACAATACATGCATTTTATTATACAGTAATAATAGCAGAAAAAACAATCAGTTCCTTAACAACTCAGCTTACTAAACAGTTTTTTTATTATATAATACTACTGGTACTGCTACAGTACCAAGGACTGTAAATTATTTACTAAAACTAAAAGAATTGATGGGTAAAACGTGGAATTGTGACAGTAAAAAAGTTTGGATCTGTTGACACATTCTGGGAGTTTAAGGGGCTACGGTCCATTTCCAGAGCCAGTGTGCCCAACACTGAAAATCTGGTAGACCATTTTCAATTTGGATGATTTTGAATATAAGTTTTGAAACGCAATGTATGCAGATGTTTTGGGCAATTCCCACATAGGCAATGCTAACAAAACCTCATCATAACCACTATATATTCTGAATACAACATATGCTGTGACATTTGCTGTTTATAGATACTGAGTTACTTAAGAGCAACGCTCTCATGGTTTGTATGTTACCACTGTATATTAAGCTAAGGTTGTGATCTACCACCACTGTCACTTTAATTTAACCATACATAAGGAAACACCCACAGTTTGATTACATACTACTGAACTTTCCAGCCAATGGAAACATGGGTGGATTTGGAAGTAAAAACAGACCAGTACTGTCTCTGTGTTGTTGGAAAAGTAGTATTAGTAAAGTCAGGTCTCTTTGAACAACTCTCTCTCTGTGGATAGAGCCTTAGAAGAGATGTAACCGACCGTATTTTCATTCCAGTTGGTCCCATCATAGTCATATATCTGAAGGAGAACCTGGTCTTGCCTGCGTGTTAGCCACTGCACAGCAATCCGTTCATCAGTTACCCATGTTACTGAACTCAGGTAGTGATCACTGAGGAGAAATACCCAGTGCACACACACACACACACACGCACACGCGCAGAACCAAAATTCACACATGTGACAAACCAAAATAGTTTTTGACACATCTGCAGGTATATTATGAGAACAAAAAGAGAAAAATAAATCAGCTGTACCCTGCCCTGAGGGATTTGGGCACCACCACCTCTGAACGAATAGATGCATTTGAAGCATCAGTAACAAACAGCCTTGCTTTTGGAATATTGGAGCCAGCCTTTAAAAAGAAACACATGCAATGACATGAGATCATAAAATGAGTAGAGCAGAAAAGCATTTCACACATACAACATACAGAATCACTCTGCATTTTCTTACCTTGGGGTAGGGGACAATCATGGTGGTGGGGTACTGGCCATTTCCGTACATAGAGTATTCAATGGCCTGCACCTCTGTGTCATTAATCTGCACATAGGCCAGATACTTTGCAGTAGGAGACCACCACATTCCCTCATTTGACACAAAGATCTCCTCTGGAGAGCATAAGCAAAGAATACAATGAAATCTGTTTGTTCAACTCTTCGATATTTCTTTGGGTAAAAAAAAGAAAAATCACAGTACTGAACATTAACTTGGTACATGATTACTAGATTGAAATTAATGACTAAATGAATGAAATAAACTAATAAATGGATGGATAGAGATAGAGATACATATGCATTCAGGGATAGATGGATGGGCGGTTGGCTGGATAGGTAGGTGAATGGACAGATGCATGTATAAATAGGTGGATGGACAATGGATGGAGAAATGCATGCATACAGGGATGGATGGATTCATGGCTGGATAGACAGATGTAGAAATGACTGGGTGGATGGATGTAAACATGCATGATTGAATGGGTAGTCTGATGGATGGAGAGGGGCATATAAACAAGGATAGATGGATGGACAGATGGATGGATTGCTGACCTTCATAACACCAATCTGGTATACCATTGAGAATCTGATTGACTTTTCCATCATTAGTGACTTGTATAGGCTCAGCAGTAGCATTTGACTTGATGTAAATGTTATAATTCCACACATATGCCTAAAGAAAAGATAATCGATTAAGAACAGTACTGGCTAACATACCATCAATCTAATACTAATAAAAGCAAATTGCACTGTCTGAGCAGGCGAGTATGAACACTGGAGTTGAGGTTCCATCTCACCATCTTGTTTCCCATGGGTGCCCATAGTAATAACTGAATAACTTCAGGGATGCGAGTAGGTGTGATGAACCTCCTGCACATGACACATTTACAGCAGCTGAAGCATGTTATATAATACATGGAGTGTATCCATTTTTTAATTAAAAGTTTTCAGCATTAGTAACTATTTTACAAAAAAGAAAACTGTACTTACTTAAGGTGCATATCATATAAAGAATATGAGGCTGTGAAGGAGTGTCTCCATTGCTATCAAAACAAGGCTCAGCATTAATATCTTAACTGGATGCATTACCAATATGCAACATTTGAACGATTTGTAAGATGTATGTAATGTTTTATTACCTTTGAAAAGTTGCTCTCCAAACTGATAAACCTTCTATCAGCGGACACTATGTAATCTGAAGCATCAACCTCAGCCTACAAAACAAACCATAACCTTAATTAAAAAGATCTAACAATTAATACATACTATGGAATGAAAATCTAATGTGTATCCTGGAGAGCCATCTTACAAATGTTGAGTTGCTCAAGTATAATGAGCTGGTCATGGTCTCTACATTATGCAGATACACATTACCATCCTTACTTTTGCGAAGATATTCATTGTCTGTTGGAAAGCAACATAAGGAAGTATCATTGATATAATATCTGACACAGTGAAGTGTGCACCGTAATACTGGCTTTATGCAGAAGGATAGTATGCATTATGGATTAGCCTTATATTATAAATTATCAGAGTAAAAAAAAACAAGGATAATGATATGGTGACACATATTGTAGACATTTCATTGCACTCTAATGGATTTTACAGTTCACTGAATTATTGTGTATAAAATTTTACCAATGCATTTAGGAATGTCACAATTGTTAATGTTTTTCTCTGAAAAATCCAATACGCAATGTAATTATTGGAAAATTGACAAAATACACTGCATCCCATACATCAGGTATAACTGTTTGGTAAGAAAATGACCTTGGAAAACATACCAGTTTTTAAATTTTAGTATCTCACCTGAAATCCACCGTAAATTGTAGGTTTGATACCTAATAGTATCATTGTAAAAATCATCGATTGAGAAAGTCCTCCTTGAACCCGAATCACTCCCTGAAACAAGAAACAGAATAAATATCTTTCAAAGAAAGAACAGGCAGGAATACTGATTTACCACACGGGGGCGCCACTTTGAAAGTTAACTGGATGGCAGGCATTGAATTGATTCCAGGACACAAATTACATGCAATCACGTACAGATTTTCAGAGATAATAATAAAAATACTAATGATGATGATGACCTGCACAACAACATTTCTTGGAAAATATATGTATGAATTATACCTTCTTTGGTAAACTAGAAAGATAATACCTACCATTGTCCTGAAATATAGTTCAATAATAAAATTATTATTATTATTATTATTATTATTATTATTATTATTATTATACTACTACTACTACTACTACTACTACAACAAATAATAATAATAATAATGTAATCTTTGTATTAACAGAAAAATGAGCTTAAAATTCACACTGATTCTTAAACAATAGTTTAGTTTAATTTTAAACAATCATTTGTAGAAACCTGCAATTTAACTCAATTTTACTTTTTTTATCCTACTCTAGCAATTTTCATGACACCCATGGAATACTGCAAGACTCTTAAAAGTTGGGTGGTCTCTAGGAAATTATCTTCAGGACCATTTTTATGTAGCGGTTTTAATTATACAATATACGTGTTGTAAACAAACTGTCATCAAAAACCTCAAGGTCATATTCAAAAAGTGAGCATTCAACTGAAAGTGTTAGCATACCGCAAAATTGGCATTGTTTGATGCTCATGCCTGGTGCTTAATGATTAGTATTACAGAAATTCCTCTTTGTGTCCTATACTGACCACGTACATTGTGTTTATTCAGCACTAAGAGTTGATTCAAAACACAGAGGTAGTTGCACTGTAAGAGGTGAACTTATCATACGGTCCTGCTGAACCGGTGTTCATTTCACACTGTATGCGTTAATTCAATACCGTAAAAGTTGTGTCCACATTGTGAATTCTTTCAAAACTGTGAGAGTTGATTCAGCACTGCAAGGTTGCGAGAGTGAATGCAACAGTGAAAGAGATGATTTAATACTGTAAGAGCTGTATAAACATTGTAAGTGTGAGCGCAACATATGAGAATTTATTACTATAAGAGTGTATTTAAAACTGTAAGAGTTGTATATACATTTTAAGTGTGAATACAACACTGTAAGAGCTGATTCAATGCTAAAAGAACTTAAGAGTAATTAACATTGTACAAGATGATTTAACACTAAGAGTGGTATACACAGTAAGAGCTGTATACAGAGTAAGAGCTGTATACCCAGTAAGAGTAGTATACACACTGCAACAGTAGTATTCCATGTAAGAGGTATAAACACTGTAAGAGTAGTAAACGCTAAGAGTAGTATACAAAAGTGTACACTGCAAGAGTAGTATAGACAGTAAGAGCTGTATACACTGCAAGAGTAGTAAACACTGTAAGAGTAGTAAACACTAAGAGTTGTGCTGCTGAACCGGTGTTCATTTCACACTGTATGCGTTAATTCAATACCGTAAAAGTTGTGTCCACATTGTGAATTCTT
>JAQLOM010000034.1:16299066-16309131 GCA_030068315.1 Chrysichthys thysi
GTGCCGAACCCGGGGCTCAAACCCAGGACCTTCTCGCTGTGAGGCGACAGTGCTAACCACTCAGCCACCGTGCTGCCCTTTCCATTAGAATGAAGACATTAATATTTTTCTGTCGTTCATATTACAGCCGGAACTACACATTTTCAGGTGTTTTCTGTGGTATAAATTCTTATCTGCTGACAAGTTCTGATCATATTTGTATTTGACATTATGTGAACTGAAAGGTTTCCAGTAGCAGTCCGTGGCAGGTACAGAGACTGGTCAGTGAATCAAGTGGCTTAAAATTAAATGATGCAAGCACAGAATTGCTAATTCTCAGTAAATGTCAAGCTGTGTCTAAAGGCATCACACAATGTTGTGGGTGAATGAATGAATGAATGAATGAATGAATGAACGAATCAGGATTTTATGATTCGTATTCATCTTAAAAGTCTAATGATCATTCTGAATTCCAGTTCTACACTGTAGTACAACACACCACTGTACTTTTCTGCACAGAAGAATATATTATGCAGACATAAAACTGTATTGTTTACTTCTGATTTTTATTGCATTATTATTTTCCAGCCCTATTGTTATGCAAAGTTGATACTGAACACTGTGTAACTCATTGCTACCCTGTAGTACTATCACCCCCATTAGAGCTATGAAAGTAGACTCTGATGCATGGCTAAAGCCAGAGGAAGCACACGACCCTGGTAGAAACACACGCAGCTTACTGACAGCCTGTAACTATTACTTTTAATAAAAAAGAAAAATACTGGTCATAAAGAAAATAGCCTCTCGTACAGAACAGTTCATTTCCCCCTAGCAAAAAGGCTATTAGTTTCGCCTACTGCAAAGCAATTTACAGCTTCATAAACAATTACCGTCCTGCTTGGGCAATTTACTAGGTTGTTTTAAGGACATTGTGCAGCCAAAATTAATATTCTGATGCGCTGAAGCAGAAAGGGAAGGGTCATTAGCTAAAGCAGTGGCTCTTATCCTGACTGCCTCTTATAAGACTTTAAAGCCCATTATGTAAGCCACAATAATCCACATGATTTTAGAAATCTAATATCCATATTACTAACATGTGATATAACTTAAAGCCAGTTCATTTAATGATGTATTCATTTGTATGTTTCGTATGGCTTTGGCAGAAGATCAAAGACAACATTTTTGGGAAAAGATTGTTCTTAGCAGAGTAATCAGATGGGCTCAGTGAGTATTTATTTGGACTTGAAGAGCACTCTGTTTTGTGTTCTGAGAGCTTAGTATTTAAGCATATACTGGAGGAAGAAATACGGCAGGTGGTGGTCTCAGCCAGTAGGTGGTGGGATTGTTTAAGTCATTGGTTTGAGCTAAAATTTTGGGTACTCATTTGATTGTCTCTTTCCACTTGTACCAAAATTGCTGCAATATTGGATGTTAGAGTAAATTTGGGGAGAAATAGTTGAGATGCCCATAAAACAGCCAAGATTAATTTGGAGGAGGGGTGGGTGGGTAATGCAGAATGCTGTCAGTCCCAAGAAAGCAACTTTTTTGCAACCTTTACTTGATTTCTGGATAATACCAAACGCATTAATGAGTAAGCTTTTAACCAAACCCAAAGAGAGCCTAAATTAATCCTGCAAGCAGCCAAATTCAACCTCGGACAAAACTCGTACAGCCTTGCTGTAAGCGTGAATTGACCTTTGGATCAAGCCAAAAAAAAGCATGATTTCTTCTCACATCTGTTTTCACCAAGACCCACAAAACCAGCACCTGCCAACGCCAAAATTAATCCATTCCTTGGAAGCACACAAAATTCATCCAGCTGTTTCTTGACTCGTTATCAGATCACTTTTCTGGTTGGCCAGAAGTGACAATATCAGATTAGTACATCATGGTGGGCTGTAACTTGGCTGCCAGAATCTGCCATATGGGTCTGTTCGGCTCCTACACTGTCGTTGTGAAGTGCTCTCTTCTCTAGTAGGATGTTCTGTCATTATCCACAAGGGGGTAGTGTATAACAAGCCAAAGACCCGCTGACATCCTGTGATAGTGTCCACTTCATGAAGCTTAAAAATAATGGGAACTGTCTTTACCCTCATTGGTATAACTTGCCCTGATGACATCTTACGATCTATTGTAACATTTTAATTCGTCAATGCCTTTAAAACAGTTTTCTTTTTTTTTTCTTTTTTTTACAGAAACAGAAAAAAGACATTTTTTTGAAGTGGTGGAAATGCCACTGTACATAACATTCATATCATTTGAATAATAAATCAGCCTGAATTTATGAATATGTAAAGAATGCAGTTTACAGATCTGAACACTGACAATGGATGAATACTAATTTCCTGCTCTCTCTCTGACGAGGGGTTAAATAGGACGTTGACTGAATAATGTATTTTCTCCCCCCCCCCCCCCCTTTTGTACATTTGATAGAATTCTTTTGGTCTGGCATCGTTGGTGCATCCTACATTTTATCAGGAAACAGAACAGTTTCCACTTAAATATTAATATATTGCTCGCATGGCATGCAAATGAGAGAACACCTTAGTTGAGTGTGTTTTACATAACAATTCAAGGGCACTAAAAGTTCCCCGCTCCTCTTGCGCAAAACACATTCAGCACAGAGGACCTAATATGGGAAGCAGATTTGAGCCTATTTTAGTTTGGACTCTGAAAATGTCTTAATGTTTAGTGCTTCATTTGTTTAAAATCCCCCAAGGCCCATTTTTGTAGTGAAAACAGCACTGAGCTCTGAAGCATCTTGGGCTCTGACAGAAGTGCGATTAAAGTAACCATTATTTTTAACTAGTTCAGACATGGGCCAAGTGGGGAACCTTGTTCTCTTTTGCTAGAATCCATTTCTTTCTGAAGGAAACTATGGTTTTCACTGTAAAAAAATAGAAAACAAATTAGAGAATCTGGCCAGGTGAGAGTGAGGGATGGTGTCAGAGCGGTGGAGGAAATCAATACAATGTAAATTATTAAGAGCTGACGAATGCAGCAGTCTGAGCTAAGCGCAGCACTGAGGAGAAGTCTCTCTCTCTCTCTCTCTCTCTCTCTCTCTCTCTCTCTCTCTCTCTCTCTCTCTCTCTCTCCCTCTCATTAGCGGCTGGGAGTCAGGGTTCCCTGAGACTGGGGAGGCAGGGTGCTCAGTGGGAGAGAGATGGCCCAGGCCCCTCACATCCCCAGCAAGCCCTGAGCTCCTGCTCCTTCACTCTCCCTGGAAGCTCATTAGTAAGAGCACTGATGCATAAGAGCTAGTCATTAGCTGAGCTCTCTCTTTCTTCACTCCTTTACTTTAGCCCCCCCCCCCCCTTCCTTCACATGTCTCCATCTTATGCTGTCTCTTTCTTGCTGCCTCCCTAGGCGTTTGGGTTGATCAGTGAGACTGCTGGCATTGCAGGTTTAACGGCTAGAAGAGACCCACTCATCTCCTCGATCTCCTCTCTCAGGCGGAGCTGTAATAAGATGGCTGTGCTGAGAGGCTTTGAGCTGTTCGGATGAAGTCTTCCCAGAGTAAACATCAGTGCTTGACCATGGCTATCACCAAACTCTCTGTCTCTCCCTATTTCTGATGTCTTTTCCTCTGTGTATGTGACATACTCACACTGGGTCATACAAACATACAAACACACACGGGGTCTTTACACAGCCAGGCTGATTAACGCTAGCTGACTCTACTCATGAACTTGCTTTGCTTTGACAGTGCCAATATCTGCACGTGCATCTGCATGTGTATGAACGTATGTGCACAGGCACATCCACCGGCCAGCTCCAGTTCAAGCTTAGAGCCAGCTAGTCAGTGAATTGATTTACTCATTTCTATAAGGCGATATACGTAAATATGTCCAATAAGGCAGAGGGAACGAACCTTTCCCAGTTTGTATTACGTCTACAGGAAATATTTTGTTTCCCTGCATGGACACATATGACTTTAGGAATCCAGACAGTGCAGTGGTGAAGAACAGAATCTTTTCTGAGTCACTCTTAAGAAAAACTGATTATGTTGATGGGTCTGACTAAAGACTGAAATAAGGCCATGGGCTTTTGCAGTTGAATTACACAGTGCAGATATTTTGTTGTAAAGAGCCACAAGCACCTTGCAGAATTTTGTGAAAAATATTTGTTACTGATGTGTATGTAGCATGTTACGCCTTCTAGATACCTTTTAATTCAATGTTTTTTCTTTATATTTATTACATGAGACACTTCATGTCATGAAGTAATGATGGGCTTTTATGTCTCTTTATTAAAATTAACTCGTTCTTAATGTAATATGGATTAATACAGTTGTTGAATAGGGCTATTTAGTGTACACAGACATCGCAAAACTAAAGAGATGCCATCCTTTTTAAAAAATGTATTTCAAGAAATTTTCTTCTCACTGCTTTGCCATAGTAGCCAAGTTGATGGAAATACCTCAAAGATGTACTCTGACTCACTTGGTCCACCCTCAGACTGACGCCCTCTTTGAAAATCAGACAAATCTTTTGCTTCTGGTGTTTAACGCATGGCTATAAAAAATCAATATACCGTGGCCTCAATCAATATACAGAATGGGTGTCTATTTACTTTTGAGATGTCTATGTATACCAACAGTACCTTCACATGACACAACTGATGGTCTCAAACGCATTAAGAATGCAAGAAATTCCACTAAACAACTTTTGACAAGGCACGAAAAGCTTCATGAAAAGCTGCCACTGTTGGGTCCTTGAGCCATACCCTTATCCCTCAGCTGCTGTGTTGTGTCCTGTCTTAGTTGTTGAGATACTTTTAATAAATAAAGCCAAAAGAATTTCACCGAATTCAGTCAAAATTCCTTTTAGATTCTACAAATTCTTACATTTTGCAAAATGTAATTTTTACAGTAGTATTATAATACATGTATAATATATGTTAGATACATCTATTTTAGCAGGACATGTTTTTCTCTCTTTTTAGTTTTCAGTTCACATATACTTGCTGTTCCTTGCAAAAGGAAGCCACCTGCCATGGTTCATTTACTCATTACATTAAAAACAAAAAGGCAGATGATGAAGTTGAGCAGAGTTTCCACTGGTTGGGCAGTGGTAGCTCAGGGGGTTAAGAGCAAGGGTCCTTGAGCAAGGCCCTTAACCTGCAACTACTCAGCTGTATAAATAAAATAAATGTAAGTTGCTCTGGATAAGAGTGTCTGCCAAATGACTATAATGTAATGATTGGATACATAACGATTTTAACTTATTGTAGGTGTGCGCCATTTCTTTCCTGATCTAGATCATGGTAAGAAGTTTTTTGTGCGTTTATTCAGCCCTCTGTGTTCATTCTGCACCCTAGAGTCTTGGCATAACCCAATGTCCAATTTCCTTTAAATAAAATTTTAATTATTAAGAACTGTATTTCAGAACTGTATTTCATGTTTAAGACTGTGGTCGCTCCACCCCCCTTATTAATATGCAGAGTTTAATGTATGGGTACTTTCAACAGGGTCATGGGTAAATAGGTGAAACATGAATTAATTTATCCCTCTGCCCCAGAAAATGGCATTAACCAACTTATATTCCTGAAGTTAGATCATATAGACGATAGCAGTCCATTAGAAGGCAGTCTCTGATGGCACTACTTAGAGACTTATTTCAAGAATTTGTATATTTAGAAATGCTTTGCTGTCAGTGTGTGAAATATGTTGTAGTTGTGGTGTCAGATGGCATGGAAATTGATCTCATGGTTTGAAACACCATATCCTATGTCATTTCCTGTTATGTACTAACTCCTATATTACATTTCTTTCCATTCGAATGGTTTCTTGTAGCTTATCAAAGATATAATAAAATAGGATGTATACTACCTGGACAAAAACATTAGGCATTTCTTCTCTAATACTTAGGTTATACCTAACCTCACCTAATTCCTCTCGGGTCACTATTCCTCCAGTGTGTTGGGATCTTCTGAGTTCCTGTTCATTTTAATACACACTTTCACTGACTGGTGTACGTATTCAGCTAGACTTTGTGGGTCATTTTGCTGGGCAGACAAAGTGCCTCAGTGTTCCATCGTGCTTTTGGAAGGAGTCACGCTCGGATTTATCTTTACGCACCCTACATAAATCCTCCTGTAAAACAGAATTGTAGAAATTGTGTTCTGTTTAGGCCGGAAGCAGAACTGGCAACCTCAGAGACTGGCTTACGACATATTTTTATATTTTCATCTAGTTGCATAACCAACTGACATTGTACAATTCGGTGATATTACTAGTGGCTGCGATTTGACTCATGACTTTTGTCTGGAGAGATTGCATCGATTTTTTTTTTAATTAATGATTTTTTTCTATTTCCAACCCATTACTTGCCATACATTAAAATGTCACATGACATTAAAGTAAATACAACCAGCAGGCTCTATTATTATTCAATTATAAGTCATTTTTTCTCAACAACTATCCTAAATATCCTAAAGTACACAATTGCCACAATGAGTTTCGGTGCACAGTGATAAATCCCCCTTTCTGTGTCCTCTCCGAGGACTGCAGGAGCGCTCAGTGTGATGGGAGTCCATGCGATGAAATAGTGCTGATGAACTCTGGGTAGTGAAAGTACATTTGACTCAAACAAATGGAATTCATATCCAGCCAGGAAATTAAACAACTTTATTTCACCTGTTTGAGTGCTTTTCTACTTAGACATGCTGTAATGTTTTTTCAGAGGACTCTCAGCTTTGGTTTAATTAAACTTTGGAATGATTCTTTTTTTTTTTTGTTATCGAAAAAAAAAAGTGTATAGCTATGTATGAGAGATAAAGAGAGCAAAGAAAACTCTAAAAGGCATCAGTGGTGGCTTGGAAAAAAAAACCCATCACAGAAATGTCTCAGTAATATGAAACGGTCTTTAAGATGCCAGTTTAATTGATATTTTTCAGCCTGCTTTGCTGGTGCATCCATAAGACGTCTTCAGCAGTGATTGAGAAGGCGAGTTAGAAATATAATCATGGGTGCAAAGAATGTGAGCAAAGTGGATTGTTTTCTCTATCATCTTTGTTTTCCTGAAAATGCCTTTGGAGGAGACTAAGCACACATTTTCCAATTAACCCTCTCCAGGCAGGCGTTGCTGATTTGCAACAGTCAAAATATCAGATTTTTCCTGTTAATAAAATTCAATTTGAGCCTGAAAGGGTTAAAGGGTTATTTATTATTATTATTTATTTATTTATTTATTTTTCTTAACGCTTTCCGGCTCAAATTAAGTTTTAGTAACAGGATAAATCTGATATTTTCACTGTTGCACATCAGCAACGCGGTCCTGGAGAGGGTTAAAGTACAGATAACACAAAAGGAGACATGATAGAACTGCAATGTGCAATACTAGCTGCCTTAAATGAACATGTTCCAGCATTAACCCTAACCCTAACATTACAGAATTAACACTTAGCACATAAAAAAATGCATCCGTCTGTCTGTAAATGTATGCGTATATTTGCGTGTAACAGTTTACCATACATCATTCTTATTATGCCATTAGAGACCTCATGATACAATGCATTGCTCAGCACAGTAGTTGATGAATGAAAACAATAGTTTCCCTGTCTAGCTATCAATGGATATGAGAATTGAACCATCCCATTTAATATCTTCTCCAGTCATCATTGCAAAGGCTTTGCCAAAGTTTGTCAGAACAACTTCAGTCAGTTTAATTCTGTGCAGCACTACCCAAACAGGGAAGTCTTCTGCCAATTAATGCTGCTTTTCAGTCCTTGTGCCTCCTGCTGATAGATTCCCATCCAACGCTAGCTGTCTTTGGCCATAGAAACCTTGACTTCTCGTTAAGGCCACAGCGAGCCAAGCACGGGCCCATCACGGTGTGCGAGTGTGGATTGTCAGCAATTAGCCGAGGCAGTAGGGTGATGGGATGGGGCACAGCCATTACCATGCATGAGCCAGCATGGGCCTACACACAGCCTGAGAGCCCTGACAATGTTTGTTAACCCCGAGGGTCAGAGCTGATTCACTTCGGGCGACAGAAAACAAGATTTATGTAACTCGGATCGATACAGTCACAGGTACTTTCATTGGAGTGAACAGGCGATGCTACCTATCAGGTTAACATGGTTCTAATGTGTGTGTTTGTGTGTCTGTGTCCTTTATCGCTCCATAACACAGGTAATGATGAATCTTTAGGCACCACTCCGGCAGAGGCACTGAGAGACAAGTTGGCCTTAATTTGTTGGAGCAGATGTATGGACATGGTGGGGCCACGGCCGGTGTTGTGGGGCGTGTTGGCTGATCAGTCTTCTTCCTCTGCACACTTTTTTCAGCAGTATGTTGCAACACTGCCTCTGGAAAAAAAAAGAAAAAAAAAAGTAATTTGCATCCTTCAGCTAGGAATCAGGAGGACTAATGACAATGCTGCTCTCCATGGCTGCGTGCAGTAAATTAGAGCGAGTGTCATCGTGGCAAGAGCGTTCCTCTGGCACGAGTTCTTTTATGTGCCGGACCTGTGCCTGTGATTTCATTAACACCACTTGTCAGCCAAACAACAATGGGGCGCACACCTGGCAATGCGTTAGTGCAAATGGACGCAGACAAATAGGCTACACATGCACACACTGTACTGTACATTACAAAACAAAAAGCACATGCTGCCCTTCATGCAGTGGCACACAATAACGTACAACGTGGTTAATTTCCTCCACACTCAGCGTGAGGGAGAATTGGACCGCATGCTGACAGACGTGTGCTATTCTCTGTGTATTGAACAGGCGACACAATGGGAGAATGCAGCCTCATGCCAACCTCCATTCTAAAGGGCTGCTCTCCAATTGATTAGACGGCTTGTGAAACAAACACTGCAGACAGAAGAGGGAGCATGGTGCTGGTAACGGCTGGGCAGGGTGCCAGAGGCGGTGTTGGCATAGTTTGGCTCAGCTCTGTGCCAATGCCATGGTGACAGGCATGAATGGGACAGGCACTGGGATGCCTCAGAGTCATCTTCTTTCCCAGGGTTCAGCCCATGCCAAATTCTGAGCCCTTGACACACATGGCAAAGGCTGGAGTTGGATTTGCTGTTTTATTCTCCAAGGCAAGCCAGATTCAGCCTGGCACTCGGCAAGAGGTGTGTGATTTTTAAGATATCCTTTGTGTTTGCCACTGACTTGAGTCTGAAAACCAAGTGAGAGATCAAGCTCAAAATCAATCAATTACAGAGTGTGCTGAGCTGCATCAGTAACCCACTCGTAAGAATCCTCAAAGGTGAGCCATCCTTATTGATTTGGAAGTAAAATCAGCCTATCCGGTCAAACTGTGGATATGTCATCTCCCAAGGACACAGTGCTCCTACATCAGCACAACTGCTGTTAATCCAAACCAGAGAGAACAAACTCAAACTGGTAATTCTGTTTTTATCACTTTAAACTCTCAGGACCTGTCAATGGGCCCTTATGCAATTCCTTATTCTCAAAACTACATTGATATTTTTTTTGTTTATACCTCTTAGTTTACCTTCATACAAACAAATTATGTATGAATTATTTATTCTTTAATATGAATAACTGGATAATACATTATAACCTCCAGGACTGTTAGAATCTTCTTCCTTATCTAGGTAGCGCAAATGTACAACTGTGATTGTAAATCTGAGATGTTTATGAGGCTGTCTAGGAAATCTCATTTGGGAAACAACCAAAATTCAAATATGGCCTAAATATGGCCAGCTGTCCAATGATCTGTGATCCATCATTTAAACTGTAGATATGGGGAGCACAAAACTCTACTGTTTGATGTTGAATGATAATTTGGGGCGTGTTAGCGCATGAGACCAGTGTTGTAAAAGTTTGTTCCAAGATAAAATGATTTGAAATAAGAGTGCCGTAAATACATTCTAACTCTATAACGTATCCATCACCAAAATATTATACAGTAAAATCACCCATAAATATGATTAAATATGACAACGATTTAGTTGCTTTGCATTAATTTTAATTTACACATCAATTTTTTTTCCAAATGTGATTTCCTGTAGAGATGGTGATACCTTAAACCAGCCCTATTCAATAGGCGGCCCACGGGCCAGAACCGGCCCATCAGTCATTTTGGACCGGCCCGCTGACTACCTC
>JAQLOM010000034.1:16437926-16448012 GCA_030068315.1 Chrysichthys thysi
AAGCGAACAATTCCAAAAACGGCAGGCAAGAGATTAATCCGGAAAACAGGCTAATGGTCAAGAGATCGAGCGGACGGACAAAACTTGGATAAGCAGAGACGAAAACCTAAACACGGATGGGGATTCAGAAGCCGGGAGAAACAGAACTGAGCAATGAATCTAAACACGAAAGGAGATACATAGACCGGGCGAAACAGAACACACAATAACAGGGCTAACACAAGGATCAAGGACTAAACACAGAATCGGGAGTTAAACAGGGCAGAAACGAGAATCAAAGACTAAACACAGAATCGGGAGCTAAACCGGACAGACACGAGAACAGACTATAAACGGGGCAGAACATGGAACAGACTATAAACGGGGCAGAACACAAGAACAGACGATAAACAAAGCAAAACACGAGGACAGACTATGAATGGGGCAAAAACACGGAATCAAGGTCAAGCACAGAAATCGAAGTCAGGCACAGGCAATCAAACAGAATAATCAAAAAGGCTTGGTATTGATGGGGTGAATGTTTGAGCCCTTTGTTTATGTGTCACTGTCTAATTATAATATGTATGTGATTGTCACTGTCCGTCATTATCATACACACTCCAACTGCCTGTTGAAACGTATTATTGCTTTTGGCGACCCCTGTAGGAGATGCATTGTAATACACACCAAACTGACTGGAAAGTTACATGTGAACTGTAGTACCCCCTGGCCGCACTCACCCCACCCGCACCTGTACAAAACAAGATAAGCTCGGGCAGGTCACGGGCACTCCGTGCGGTACGCGTGATGAGGCGTAAACGTGAAGGTGTTTACGACGCCATTGGCTAAGGAGGGCCCAATGAAAGATCGGGAACGATAACAATAACGAACTGAGGAGCAGGGGTGTGTATGTTTTGTAGTCAGGAGATAATGATAGCGAACGGGAAGATAATGGGGTGTGTTTACAATGGATTAGAATACTATATAATGGGAAGGATTTCGAGAGTCGAAGTCCTCTTCTTCGGCTTTCTTGGGGAACACTTCTGTACTACTTCTGCTGCCTGAAGCTGAATAAACTTCTTGAAGATGATTTTTGGACTTAGCTCGTCTTTTTTATTCAACCCTCCGGGACGCGATCTTTTCGCCTCGACAGTATAACGGATCCGGGGACGTTAATACTTCGCAACGAAAGTTCTGGAAAAGGTCCTTTTTATCCCCGTCTGCTAAACGATAGCAGCTGCCGCTAATTAGCGCCAAATGGGAGTCCAGGTGTGTTGCCAAGTGTTCACTTAACAGACGGGTTGCCAGTGTTGGAAAAAATCCTGCAGACCGTAGCCAGAGGGTCTGCAGGTTTCAGGGCGGATTCCTGACACCAGTGAGGTCACTTCCTGTTTACCAGCTAAAGCGGAAGTGGCGTACACTGCCATGTATTCATCTGCTGATGAAATACAGTGGATACTGTTTTATTTCGATTTAAATGTCCTTTTAATGTTTGAATGAACAGTTTTTTAATGATATTTTATATTCCAGAGTCCTGCAAAAGCCAAAAAATACCGTGAATCAAAATTTGAGAAAATGCACTGAACCCACGAGAGGTGAACCATGGTATTGCGGGGGTTCGCTGTACATCCAAATGACATAGCTGGTCTTATACTGGTAAGGTTTCACCAGCTGTTTTGATGGTCAGTTCTACCAGGCTATGTACAATCTTCAAATCTGCTTACACCACTGGGCACCAGCACTATGGTGCGTAGCCGTGGAGCATCATGCCATGTGAGCACAGGCACATCATGATGCTGTTGGGACTGGCAGCCATGCGAAAACAGAGACTGAACAGAGAGCTGAGGGAACAGAGCTGAGTGAACCTCCTCTGCCTCAACAAATGCAGCGGATACACAGTCACTGAGCTGAAACAACTTCACAGCTTAGTTACAAATTCACACAAAAAGCTAAAGCTAGTTGACTATAGTGTAGGTAGCTACCAAGCTAAAACAACTCACCTGTTTATTAAGAAAACAGCTAGATTCAGTCTTGTGCACCCTGCCCATGGCTTATGGAGCATCTTGTATTTTTGGTACGCTTAGCTGGCCACAGGCATTACATCATGTTTTTTTTTTTCAAAAGTTTAAAAGAGTTTTATTTCATCCCTGCTAACCAAGGGAGGTGTGAAAGAACAATGGCACCTGCTATAACATCAAGAAAAATTCCCTTGTTAGCACCGCTTTTTTTTTTTTTTTTTTTTTACCCCTCCTTGTTTTTCTCTAGTAAGCTGTACTACTGCTATGTGCTGTTGCTTAATAGAAACATTCACCTGTGAATCTCCCACCAGGGTTGGTTCTTTCATAAATACAAGGGAGAATCAAAAAGTAAAGGCAATTTTAAAATTTCATGATAAGCCGGACAGCAAAAGACAAACCATTGGAGTGGAAACATCCATCTTCTTCAGAGTAGAAGAAATCCAAAAGAAAATCATGGTAACATTCTTTAGGGACATGAATGGGGTCTATTCTGGAGCATTTCCAAGCACATGGGCAAACAGTGAACAGTGCAAATTACTGAGCATTGCTGCGAAATGAACTTAAATCTGCAATTCGCAGCAAAAGAAGAGGAATGCTGTCCAGAACAGTCTTGTTGCACCATGACAATGGACGTCCTCATACAGCAGCTGCAACACTAGAGACAGTGCAATGGCTCGGGTTCAAATGCCTTCCACATCGTCCTTACAGACTGGATCTGATGCCAAGCGATTATCACATCTTCGATCCCATGAAGGAGGCGCTGCATGGACGCAGATTCACCTCTGATGATGAAGTAAAGGAACCGGGCTTCAGGAGGAATACAGAAGCTAGTCGAATGATACAACAAACACATCATCTCGCATGCGGACTATGTGGAAAAGTGATATGTTAACTTTCTCACAGTTATTTCCATTAAAACTGTTAAATGGGTTTGCCTTTACTATTTGATTCTCCCTCATACGTTACCATCTAGCTAACTAGTGGGCTTTTTTTTAGGTGCTGGAGACAGAGACTTGGATGTGTTTGCATTTTTATTTTGTAAGCTTATTGCACAAATTCCACATTCCTAGTCAAAAGACAGGCAAAGAGTGTTCACTTGTGTATGCTGTCTAGGACATTTAAATCGATTAGTTCCCCATCTCTGTGATGGCAATGAATCTGGCAAGTCTGGAATTTAATTAGTTTTGTTAGAGTTTTTATTTAGTTAGTGCCCAAGGAGAGCAACAGAGCATTCAAAATATATGAAAAATGTTTGCTGAGGGGTGTCTGATTTTGGACAGAGTGAAAAATTTTAATAGTCTTTTTTTTGAAGCCATAGAGCAGAATTGCCTTTTGTGATCACATACAAGAACGTACCACGACCCAATTAAAGCAAGTATATTTAAGGGCAAAATCAGAGCAGATAAAGATGGACCAAAAGTTGACCAATTACAAGCAGATTTTATTGGCTAACAGTGTGTCTTTCTAATTATGACTTTCTAAGAAAACCATGGAATAACAAATTAAAAACCGTAATTAGAAAAAAAATAAATAAAAAAATAACAATCCAGCAGTCCAAGCAACATCTCAATGCTTTCAATCCTCTTATTACAGCAGATGTCGTAAACTCAGTGTGATCTTTTACACCAAACTAATTCATGCCACTTTTATTCTATTTTGCTGATATTTCTATACAGATACAATATAAACTATATATGAATTTTCTGATGATGGGGGATTTCCCTGCCTCTGCTTTTGATATCCCCTTCTGGTCATTCGATTTTTATTATTCATGGCACTATGCTTAATTTCTTCTTCGTCAGACTGAATTAAATATATTAATTTCCTACGCTTAACAATAGATGGTACAGTTCAGTAACGTAGCTTATTTTAAAAAGATGCTACAGTTCCTGTAGATGAAAGGGATTCCGATTTTGCAGCACACAATAAACAGGGAAAAAAAATGAAAGAAAAGAAAGAGAGACAAGTATGCAGAATATTATTATGGATAATGAAAATAACCACTATCCATTCAGCCTCCACCCTGAGGTGAGATTCAGATTTGTTTCAAATCTGTACTGTAACATTTGAAAGTGTAATGCTCCCGAGCCGGTTAATTGTTGAATGATAACATCCTACAGTTTGGGAATTGTACACTGAGCATTTGATATGAATAACTCTACCATTAAAATTCCAACTTAGAAATTCAAATTACCTCAACTCCCCTTTTTCTGTTTTTTTTTAAGAAAGAAATTACACAATGAATATTTCTGCAATATTACACAGTCTAAATTCACAATCTAAATAGCTACATTTCAGTACTCTTATTGCAGCAGCAAGCAACCCGATGCCGTTTTTTTTTAACCCTATAATAATGTACTCAGTGTAGATATTTGCTAAATTTTGAACAAGAGAAAACATAAATTCTCCCCATCCACCTTCATTCTAATCAGGAATCTTTGGGATTTCAGGACAATAGACAATACAGCAAAATAACTGCCAGATACACACCTTTTTGATATTCATAAATGGTTCTATCTAGCCACTCAGGGCCAAAATCAAGGGCATAACTGCTGGCATCTGCACATACAATACAGAGATTAGACAGCGAATGCAATAAATACAGATAATGTCATAGAATAGAAACATATAGTAAATGGTGATTGATAACCGAAAGTTTAATCAAACAGTTATTTTGATTTGATAGGTCATAATCGAGGCATCCAAGGTGGAGGACCTTATCTATGATTATCTGTATCTATGATTTCTTGTGTACACTGGCCAAAGCATGCTTAATATTGTGTGATCTTTGTGTAAATAGATTATTTGTTCTGTTCACTCATAAAGGCACGGATTAGCTTGCTAATATGCATTCCTTGATCCTCTTTGTTTAGATTGGTAACTGTATGATGCAGTATGTCAAACTATTGAGACCAGTCTGGGTTTGACTGATTGAAGCTCCCCAGGGGATTAAACTTTGCCACATGTGTTTACTTCTGGAGGAGTGACAATAGTTTTTTTCCCCCATTACTTTCCTTTTTATTACCATTATACACGCAGGACAGAGCATGCAGTGAACACAATACTGAATGAGTCAACACCTTTTCTCAGTGTGTTACTTAAAAGCGACCAAAAAAAAGAGAAAAGAAAATACAATAAAGACCTTTCTGTTATTCTAAATGTCACAGTCTGTCAAATCTCCAGATGTGAGCCAATCAGACAGTATTTACTGTTCAGCTACAATATGTCAGTATGTTAATGCCAGTGATAGCGCTGTGTGGATAAGTACATATATTAGCCATCGGGGCAAGAAACACGAAGTCAGAAAGAGAGAAGCGAGAAAAAGAAGGAAAGAGATTGACAATGAGATTAGAGGAGAACTCTGCTGCTGTCTCTTTGTGTGGTGCCTGTCTGTCAGTCAAGAAAGGGAAGAAAACACCTCTCTCTCTCTCTCTCTCTAGCTTGCTCTCTCTGTGCTGATCTGTGTGTCCTTGTCAGCCTTAAAGAAAGGACTCTTTGCCAAAACTCCCCATTGTGAGCCGATGATTCCAAAGGCAGACACCACAAAACATGAGAGATTTTTGGGGTGGGAGTGGGGAGATGACTTGGAGGGGAGCTTTAGTACACTCATACTCAAAGCTCTTCAGTACAGTAGCCTTTAGTCAATCTCTCTAGGCATTGTGATGCCTCTGTACTTCATAACCCTTCTCTCCAGTCTACATGGCTACTAAATCCCACTGTCCCTCAGAGATGCTGCTACACATTCAACTGGCATTCAACATGAACTTTTTAACATGTTAAATGCTTTCAGAATATTAAAACCATTCCAAATATTGCAACTTTACTCCCGTGATACTGTATAACTTCTATTGCAGTCACAAATAATAGCCACAGTAGGGTAGAACTAAAATGCCAGTTGATTTAAGCATGTTATGGCCAGATTTGTATGGTGTTTCAACACATGTGAATCTGATAATGATACAGTTTTATTCATTTGTTCGTCTGCAGTATCCTCTGTATATTGGTCAGGGTCGCCATGGATCTGCCATGTCTAAAGACTTCGAATGGTCTGTTTATTCTTTTATTTATTTTGTCTACTTCTATTTTCATTTCACATGCCTTTTTTGATCTGGAGTCAGTAAAAATAGTATTTTGTGAAAGGAATGGCTTCAGTAATGCATGATTTTAGTCAAAGATTTTATTAGCCATTGGGCAACAAAGTTAGCACATTGTGAATCATCTATAGAAATGTTTGACGTTTAAAACGATCTGTTTCAATACAAGGATTTCTCCTTGGGTATTCTCGGCTGGCTCCCATTGTTCCCAGGATAGTCTCTGGATCCTCTGTGAGCCTGACCAGGATACAGTAATGAAGATGAATGAATAAATTCAAAATAAAAATGCCATATGTAGTCCATATCTGACTTTTAAACAGGTAAACTTTTTTTCTTTTTTTAACAATTTTGTATTCTTTTCTCATAACTGAAATAAAAAGAGTTTCTTATAGCAAACTCCAACTTTACTCACATTGAATTGTTGAAAGGTGAAATTGTTCTTTTAACCTGTAAAAATCAGACCAATGAAATTGTTAGCTAGATTTGATGTTAACACTGGGCACTTTTGACTCCACTTAACACTGGTGCTGCTGGAATACTAATGACCACTCTGCTCAAAAGTGGGTTGTGGCACCATTAGCTGAAAATATCCTACATTCGTTTTTATCTTCTGCTGCAAAGTCCTCCTTTCAAGCCTGACTAGAGGTGTGGCATTCATTTGCACACTGAGTCTCGGATTACTTATAGCTGAGTGATTACTTATTAAAGACTGGGAACACCGTGCTAAACAGTCACAGCTCCTTAGCGTCCTCCTCCCCTCCATCTCTGTCTTTGTCTCTGTGGCTGACACCGGCTGGCTTTGGGGGAGTGAGCGACTTGTTAGTACTCTAAGCAACAGCAGGAACAGATGTGTCCCGGACAGTGGATTGATGGTCATGGTCCATCTGGCCAGTGCAGCTCTGGACAGGAATGATGAATACAGCTTCATCGGCGAATAGCTGTCATCAATCCAGCGTGGCCACTGTCCACCCTGACAGCCGCCTGCCCCAGGTGGGACTGCCCGGATAGGGACTGCTCCAGAATGCAGGTCAATCAGCGCAAGCCAAAGCCAATATTAGCTCCCAATATATAGAACACTAGACGCATTACAGCCTGAGATCAACTCTGTGCTTAGAGATGGAGAGAGAGCAAGCCCAGGAGAGATTGAGGGAGAGAGAAAGAGATGAAGGGGAAAAAGGGGTAAATCAGTCAGCTTTGATGTGGACATGGTTGTGGCTGGAGTAGATTTATTTGTGCTCAGGCAGTTAAGGCAGCGTTTTCTTGGTTGAAGGGTCTGAATAAGTGGAGAGAGAGAGAGAGAGAGAGAGAGAGAGAGAGAGAGAGAGAGAGAGAGAGAGAGAGAGAGAGAACCAGAGCGAGAGCCACACCGTCTGGGGCAGGAGGATTGAGGATTCAAACGAAATGAACATGGCACTTTGAGAAAAGGAGAGTGATTGGAGAACTGACCTTGCCATGGCCCATTTTGAATATGTTAACTGTCCTCTGTTCCCTTGAGCTGTCACAACCTACACTTACACTTTTAATTTCCCAAAGCTGCTTAGAATAAATGCATAAGAGCGACTTATAATAAATATAAGGTGAAAGATCCAATGGTGTGGCCCTGCTTCAAAAGTCCAGAAGACTCCGTGGTACTCTGAAAGAATTATAAGTTTTGTCTCGATGCTATCATCATTGTTTCATGTATGATTTTCCACCCAATAACATGGGGAAAGAGAGAAAGAAGGAGGAGAAAAGGAGAAAGAAAACAAGTGCAGGTATGACAGGCGGATTGCCAGGTATAATGAGGAAAGACTCCAGTGTGTATGTGTGAGAAGGACACTTTCACATTGGCCCTTGATCGTGGGAGGACATTTTTGTTTCCATAGCACAGTTAAATAGCGAACATACTGTACATTTATAAGTGACGATGCTAAGGAAATAGCATGTCTATAATCTCCGACTCAGCTACAGAAAATGTACATAATCTAAGATGTAGACAAATATAACTTATATCTTCAAGACAGAAAAACGAGAGCATCGTTTGTGGCTGGAATGACTGCTCATATGTGCTATAACACAAGTGGTAACCAACTGACTTAGATGTTCAACAAATTGAAATGTCACTCTAAATGGTTAAAAAAGCACGCATTGTTCATTAATAAATAAAAAAAATTACTTGTTTCTAAACTGCTAGGTTTTAAAACACTTAAGGATGAAGTGCTGTTATAACTTCAGTTACAATCACCTCACTGATCATTTTTCTGTTACAGCATGCCCTGTCGTGGTTTACTTCTTAATTACCTTACAATCCCATCTGTAACTAGAATTTTCTTTATAGCGTCATGAGAGACAGTACGTCCTGCAGGGTCTGCTGTGAAAATATTTTGCCAGATGTAGTAAGCTGTCAAGAAGACTACAGATAAACATGTGCCTGGATGACCTTATGGAGAACTGGTCTCCTTTTTCTTATACATATTTATTGGCATGTTTCACCTTTAGTCTTGTTGACAGCAACTCTGAGCTTTAAGAAGCTCGTCCCCATACAGGGAAAGTCAAAGCCATATTTGATATCCTTTACTAACTGACATCTGATGTTAAAACCTTGATGGATGTATGACTTAACCCATAAAATGCTCAACATGCAATTTGGGTTTTGCGTCTGTTGATCATAATAGCTCCATGTTTGATAGAAATGAGGAAGATACTAACTTCTCCTTGTCAGTACGCACATTGTCATGTTCACGAATCTTACGCTAAAAGTGCTAACCTAGTAAATATGCCAGAATGAATGATAAATAAATATTTACTTTTAAGATCAGAAACCATTACCTTATATATCAGAGTAACAACTTGAAATAAATAATAAGAAGTTATAAGAAGTTCTGTCTTGTTCATAATAAACAGCATATGAAATTTGTTTACCTTCATAGATAAAAACAAATCAATCATATTCAGGTTAATATTCATAAGAAGTGGTCTGCTTCCAGAAAATTCCATAGCAAAAATGCATAGGTTTCACATGGGTTATTATTTTTAATAATCTCAATAGCAGCGCTCGTGTTGCATTTAAGGCAAATGATCTGAATATGAAAAATATTCTCCTTCACATTTTATCAAATTCTAACTAAGGCGCAAGAAACGTGGTCATGACTTAATAATCCAAATAATGAATTAATAATCAGTTAGTGTTTCTTGAATATTGTCACAAACTGGATGTAATCTCATGAAACTACAGTGAGCAGATTATTGGGTTATTAGAGTTTGATATATGCAATCAGCAGATTATCTTCCATATGGCATAGAACCCATGATCTATTCCTATTAATATACGGGGTGAGAAAGAGACAGAGAGAGAGAGAGAGAGAGAGAGAGAGAGAGAGAGAGAGAGAGAGAGAGAGAGAGAGAGGCACTGAGGCTTGAGCCAGCCTGAGAGCTGGTTTTGTACATTTTTGCTGCCCTGTCGTTTTCTCAGCAGGGTGTCTCTTGGGAAAATCAGGACTGAGGGGAAGCAGGGAGGGAGCAGAGAGAGAGAGAGAGTGAGTGAGAGAGAGAGAGAGAGAGAGCGAGAGAGAGAGAGAGAGAGAGAGAGCTTGGCACTCATCTAGCACCAACAGCATGCCTCTAAACAGAGAGACAGTCAGCCCTGCATCCCTGCATGCCAGCCACACGTGATTAGCACACACTCACTTAACACCCAGTCTGATGGCATTTAATGACTCTGAGAATGTGTGTGTGTGTATGTGTGTGTGTTTTACTCATGCTGGCCACAAAGTCAAGTGCATATATGGGTGTATATTTATATACATCTTAGGGCTGCCACGATTAGTCGACTAGTCGACTATTAGTCGAATATCAAAATCGTCGACAACTAATTTGGTAGTCGACGCGTCGTTTGAAGCTTTGTAAGCTCCTGAAAGACGCAGGATGAGTAGTAGAATGTAAGAGTGTAATACCGGAGTGAAACAGAAGAGGGCAGCAATGCGCCTACAAGCATTCCAGCTGCATTTAAACGCCGA
>JAQLOM010000034.1:16457096-16469105 GCA_030068315.1 Chrysichthys thysi
TGTAATGTCTTGCTGGAAACCCGACAACAGAATAAACCATACAAATTTAACCCTAAACTCCAGACCTAGTCATAACATTATCTTACTCAACTTCTGGCGAATTGAAATATACTCACAGTCTAATTAGAAGAATTTTTGAAGACCAGCTGAAGTTTTTGTTTTTGTTTAATCACAGGCTGGACCAGCATTAGCAATTCCTGCTGTTGTACAGCTCATTGTTTCCTTCTGCATCACACTCTTAGCACTCAAGCAATGACCAAGTGAATCACAGGCTTGTGGATGTTGATATCTGGAGCCTGGACCAGTGTGTCCCAACACAGTGCACAATGAAGAAGCAGTGAGAGGCACAAACTAACAATGGCAGCACTAGTGCAATTTTTTCCTTATATTTATAGCACTCAGCAGGTGCGAGACTCGGTGTTCTGTATGGCTCTGCAACACCCTGTGGCTGTGTAGAGAGAGAGAGAGAGAGAGAGAGAGAGAGAGAGAAAGAGAGAGAAGGAGATGAGGTGGAAGAGGAGAAAGGGGGGGGGGTGCAGCTGCCGGCTGGGATTAGATACCTGAATCCAATCTTAAAGAGCATTGTGCTCCAGCGGTGCTAAAGTGTTTTCTGGAGAATTTCTCATGTTCACCGCTAGCTGATTACTTCCAGATTTTAGTTCTGCTCCGCCGGAGATGAGCTGCACAGCACACGTTCTGTCAGTCATGGTTAAGATGCAGTTTGACACACAAGCAGTCCTATGATGTGCTCCATAACCATGCTTAAAGGGGGAAAAAACATCTAATGGACAATACAAAAATAGATGTGACACTGAATAAGAAAATGTACTGAGGATTGTTGAGGAATGGTTCTAAATGGTTTATGTGCATGGGGGTGGGGGGTTCCTCTTAATCTCTTATATGTTATACATTCTATTATTATTTTTTTCCCCCCTCAAGCTGATTTTAATTCATTTTTAGCCATTAAATACTCAGTGAAAGTTGATTGAAATTTGTTCTGTAAATACATTTGACTTGAGTCTAAACTCTTCTCCCCTCTTTTGAAAAGCAACATCAGGTAAGTAATAATAAACACACTTGGTCTACATAGCCTTGTAAGTGGAGTGAAACTGTCTCCCTGTAGTCCAATCCAATCCAATTCACTAAGCCTTATTTGCATGCCCATTACATCAGTTTCAGTATTGCTAGTACACTATTGCCTGATGCTCAGCTTTGGGAGACAGAGACTGAAGATGTCATGTGAAGGTGGAATTAAAAGGAATGGGCAATAACTATTTCAGACGTGAAAGGGCTAAAGAAAGCGTTTCTTTCAAACTAGCTTTGTGCTCTTTTTTTTTTTTTCCAAAAAAACAAATGTCATTTCTGCTCTTTTTACTTTCACTCATTAACCTTGCTTGTTCTTCCACTTCATGGGCCGCCTAATACACCCTCGCATGCAAGCATAAGTCTCCCAATCCCTCCTGGGACTCTGCACACAATGGAGAAGTTGGTTAATTATATACCCTTAAGCCCTGTGAATTTTCAGTCAAGAGTAGCCTCTCTCTCCTATTGCACCTCATCCCCTTCTCCTTCTTGCTCTCTCTGTCTCTCTCTCTCTCTTTCTCTCTCCCTCCCTCTCTCTCTCTCCCCCTCCCTCTCTCTCTCTCTCTCTCTCTCTCTCTCTCTCTCACAAACTCAATAATTCAGTAATTTTGCTAATTAGATTAGAAATTCTATACACACCTTAATCTATCAATTGAGTTTATTTAGATCTTCTATAAAATTAATTGAGGCTAATTTAGTCACACTGGTAAGCACTAATGACTGGTCAGGAACAGTTTAAATGAAAATTAATATCAACATTATTATTATTATCATCATCATTATTATTATTATTATTATTATTATCAATAATAATAATAATAATAATAATAATAATAATAATAATAATAATAGCACTAACACAAAGAGCTATGACGCCACAGGAAAAAATTATTATAAGGCTCTTACTGCCCAGTAATCCCATCAATACTTGAACTATCACTGTTTGTGTCATGAACCTACTTAAACTTCTACAAACAGGAATTTAGAGCCATGCTACACAAATCTGTAAAAATTAAATTGCACTGCAGAGCCGGTACATGCTTTCCGTCTTGTAGTGCAGAAATGGGGTAGGGCATGGCTCCATCTCTCTGGCTGCGTTTTTCAATAATTCAGCAGCTGAATTGCTACAATGTGTACACACTGCAGCGAACAAGTTGACACACACACACAGTGAACACCATCACTGCTTCTACACATTCATTACATGAATGCTGAACTATTTCTGTTTTATATATATATATATATATATGAAATATTCAATCTCTTTTTTTGCTATTCTATTCTTCCTAAATGTTTGGTTGTTATGTGTCACTGCACAACTCTTGTCTTCTGTATTAAAGATATCCGGGAATGTTTCACTCCTCTGCTAAACGTCTACAACTCCATCTGCATTTGTGATTAACTCATCAGTTGGTTACTATAGTAACAATACGGACACGCTGAAGTGCAGTCATTATAATTAACCTCCATCAGATTGTGTTTTCTCATTTCATAGAACTTTGACTGTGTAACCCACATAAGATTAGCAAGGTAGAATCAAAAGCTTTTCCCTCTGGAGAACGTACCTTTTTTCCCCCCACAGCTACACCCAGTGATTCCATGTGCTTAATGATCTTACACACACAATGTGAAAAAGAAGCAAATGTTTAAAAAGATCAGCTGCCTTTCCCATAATCATCATTATAGTCAGGTAACAGACAGATACTACCAACAAAGACAAATTTCTTCGAACGAACCGGGTAAACAGGTGAGGGTCAAAATAAGAAAAACACAAGCTGATCTGAGCCAAGCACTAGAGGAGAGACTAGGCAAAACACAGATACTTTTCAAGGATTTTGGGAGACAAAAGAGCTTAAAAAGGTGAAAGCAAACAAGAAACAATTGCAATCTATGGTAAGGGTTGACAAGAGTAGAAATTATTGTAGCACTCCTGTGTAGGAGGGTCAAATATTGGACATTTATTTATTCCATACATGTACATAATAGTGAATAACATTATCTGGCAACGTTATTCTAAGTAGCTTTTTTTTCTTCTTACAGACAATTCGCTACAGAGGCTAATATTTTGCACCATTAAACATGGCCAAGAACTACCCACAGTAACCACCTTCACAGGAAGAAGACATTTGACTGATATTTTAGTTGACCAACCACCGACTATTCCCAAAACCTGTCAGGCAAAAGTGCCAAGTCAGTATGATGCACTACTTTATACTCCTGAATACATCTACATAACATTTTAACATGTGATTCTGCAATGTAATACTTATTCAATCCCACAAGTGGAGCTTACTCAAAAGTGCTCAGTCATCATTCATCAGAAATTAGTGTCTGAACACTCGCCAAAGAGATGCCACTCTATAAGATTTTAAAGCATGTGCCCGGAAAAGTGCACAATGAGTTACAAGCAATCCATGGGCTATAGACAGAGTGTCTAAGAAACGTTCAGGTTTTGTGAAGCTACAGGCTTTATTGTGTTCTGTTATCACAGTACAGTATCATAGTTGAGCTGCACGGTGGTGCAGTTGTTAGCACTGTCACCTCACAGCAAGAAGGTTCTGCGTTGAACGTGGTGGCCAACAGGGGCCTTTTTGTGTGGAGTTTGCATGCAGAGTGGCCCAATTGGCTATTCTAAATTGTCCATGGGTGTGAATATGTGAATGGATGTTCATCTCTGTGTTAGCCTTGCGACAGACTAATGACCTACCCAAGGTGTACCCCACCTCTACCATGATATCAGCTGGGGTTGGCCTGAGCTTCCCCTGTTACTCTGACAAATAAATGGTATAGATGATACATGGATGGATGTCTGCATGCCTTTGGGCTGTTGGAGGAAACAGGAGAACCCAGAGGAAACCCACACAGGTACGAGGAGACCATGCAAACTGCACGCTGAAAGCCCCTAGTAAGCCACAGGATTCAAACCCAGAACCTTCTGGCTGTGAGGGGACACCATTGTGCTACTCCTCACAACAGAATTAGAGTTATTAAAGAAAAGCAGGAAACACCTATAATGTAAGGATTTGAGAACACTAAATAATGCATTAATAACCTGTTAATGTTGACAAATAGCCGCTGTGTTCTTTTTTCTTGAGTTGACGTCTGATGTCTTACTTCATGTCCTGTGTGTTACTGGCAAGGTAAAAAATGAGAAACCAAAATGTTCACGAAACATATATTCAGAACATCAGAGCCAGAGGGATTGAATGTACTACAAATGCCACAGAAGACATTTTCAGATGTAAATGTGTGCAGTGACAGGCTTCCACTCTGTTCCCCCAACGCATGGGGCTACATACAGCACTTCCAATATATGTTTGAATGTTGAAAGTGATCAATGGATAACATTGACAGCTCTAATTATGCACATTCTGTACAAAAAGGATTATTTCACGATTGAGTTCATTTTAGTGTTTAACCAAAGTGAGCCTGAATCCCTGTACACTCGATCACTGTAGTCAGGACAGAGTTCCAAATCTTGAATCAATTCGGTGATTCCACAAAATAGAGATAGCTACACCATCCATATAAACCATACCCATATTAAACATCAAAGACTTCTTCAGTGTTACTGCAGGAACTGCTGTGATGTATTGAAGGTAAAGTCTTGCTCAGGTCAGACAGGTCAGTCTCACTCACACTGGGAGCAGAGCAGGTTTGCTCGTTGTATTTCTGCTCTGTAGTTATGCCACATTAAACAGACCCCTGCTGTCTGCTGCCACCCAGCCACCCAGACAAACTCGAGCCGACAGCTATACCAAAGCAGAGATGCTTCAGTCATACGACACACACCTTCCCTTTCCCACCATGGCCCACTGCCCATTGTTCCAACGCTTTCCAGAGACATACTCTTCTCCTGGGCTGCATGGGTAAGATGGACAGTGTGGTGACAGCAAGTCTGTGTTTTTTCAAGTTACCCAAGCAGACAAAGCTTAAAACATTAGCTATAGTAAACCTATAAAAAGCCAAAGGTCAAACAGAGATGTGTGGCATACTTGGCGTAATCGCTTTATTTATATTGAAGAAATAAGTGAGGGAAGAAAAACTGTAGTAGCATCACTGCTCATTAATAGATATTTCTATATTTTATTGTTTATGAAGACCACTAGTCCATCACAGACCACAATGCACACACACACACACACACACACACACACATTCAGATGCTAATTCATACCTAGTGATAGTTAAGCCTGGCCAATCCACCTACAGGCAGGTGGGGTTTTTGGAAGGCGAGAGGAAACAAAAGGGGCTGACCGGAATCCCACAAGGACACTAAGGGAACATGTCAATTAATAACAGATACAACTCATTAATGAAAAGAAAAATCAAATGACCAACATATCTGGAAAATAGTGAGTAAAGAGACAACAATAGACTCTGGATTATATGAAGTAAACACGCCTGGTTTGTTTTAAAATACAACAAATGTGAAAATATGGTGCCTTTTCTACATTTTTCATTCAGTGGAAGGTTTATTAATGGCAGTGAGGAGTGTTCGACTCTGAGAGTCCTAATTACACAGTATGCTAATAAGTATGTATTTACATAAGTGTATAAATATGTAATTATTTAAATAGACGCATCACAAGTATGTGGTTAGTATGCAAATACTGATGGGAACTTCAACAGGTTTTTGTTTGCGCAACATAAAAGTTCACGCCAAAGAGGAAACGGTGAATTGTAAATTAATTTACAAAAAAAAGGCAATCTTTTTTCTCGTGTTCCTCGAATAACTTTAGGATTATATCATATCAGGAAATATGTGACCTGCCAACAAAGCATTAGAAAAATGACTTATAGTAACTTAAAACACAGTTCAACATGACTGGGAATAAAATATTCACAGAATATAGGAAGTGATTTAAGAGGAAGTCATGGTAATGTGTTTTTAAATGAAGAGGTAGGGGTGGCAGACAACGTTTTTAATGATAGCACTTTAAGCTCTCTGTTGGAACTAATGATGGCATGGCAGGCCATGTAGTCACGAGGTCCAGGGGAATTTGACAAAAATGTTCGTTAAAAGGTCTAATAATTAAAATATTGATTAATTAATCCAACATTGATTTACAGTCACACTTTATCAAGTAGAGAGGTCCTAATTATCTTGCTATTACAGCTTGGCCTGCCCTGTTCATGTTCTGTCACTTGTAATGAAAAAGGACGTTTTCTTAACTGCCTTTTAGGTTTTTGACCTGTAAAATTTTAATAGGGAGTACAGTGGTAGTGGGATATGGATTGGCAGCTGAGTCATGGCAGGGCTAATATCACTGAGTCTGGTTAAGTGGAAATACGAACAGCGGGTCCAAACCCCTTCTTCAGAGGGATCGGCTCGTTCAACTACAATCTTCAGCTATTAAAACCAGCGCGGCTCATTGGCAAAACCCCACAGCCACTACACTCTTTCTCCTCTAGCCTCTTCACGGCTAATTTTCAATTTCAAAATCCAGGAACGGAGGAGGGTGAGAAATAAAAAAAAAATACAGCAAAATTCTCAAAAGTATAATTGGGATTAATAATAATACACAATTATTGTTCTACTTGGATACAAGCACACACTTTCTGTGGATGACATTCAGCAGTCGGTTAATGAAAAGGCGTTGAGCAGGAATTGAATCATATTTTCCACTCCATAGAGTCAGAAAATGGTGCTTCAGACACTTGTGAGTGCAGTCAGGAATCCCAATTTGCCTGCTGGAAATTGGAAATGGTGGAACGACAAGGCACGGTGCCAGGAGAGAGCCTGTGGCACGCAGACAACGTGGGAGTGGATGAGGTGCCAGTGTGATTGCGTTCACCACTGATCATCCCAACGCTCGGCTGGGCCTCCATGTGTGGCATGTGTAAGCATGAAAGTGCTTCCAGTCAAACACAGGTGTTCATCTGTGATCAGCTTTGAGGCTTCACCCATAATGCACTACCATACAGATAGATGTGCGTGACAAAATTCCTATACAGTGGTGCCCCAAGTGGGGTATATGCAAAGGCACAGGCAAAGGGTCCTTGATTTGTTTTCTTTTTAATTTTCTTACAGTAGTGGAAATTATAATACAGCATTTTATCAGCACAAGTTAGTAGCCTGTTTGTCTTGTCGATTGAATTGAATACCATACCATACCATACCACTTTATTTATAGAGCACTTTACAACAACAACAGTGCTGACCAAAGTGCTGTACACCAAAATATTCTATAATAATACTAGCAAAAAAGATAACAAAAAAAATTAGAGTAAAAATAGTAACAAAATAAAAATCATCAAATCACACCAACATAAAAATCATACTAAAAATAATAAAAAATAAAATAAAATAATAATAATAATCAACAAATAAAAACAACTTAACCACAAAACATCTCAACAAAACACCTCACACTGGACTGAAAGCCAGGGAGTATAAGAAAGTTTTTACTCGAGATTTGAAAACAGCCACAGATGGAGCCTGTTGAATATGCACGGGTAACTCATTCCATAACTGAGGAGCCGCACCTGAGAAAGCTCGGGCGCCTCGAAGTTTACTTCAAGTTTTAGGAACTTGAAGAAGCAATTGGTCTGAGGATGTAAGGGAGCGAGATGGAACATATGAGTGCAGCAGTTCCACCAAGTATTCTGGAGCAAGTCCATTTAGACACGTAAACACAAATAAAAGAATTTTAAAACGGATCTGAAAATGCACTGGTAGCCAGTGAAGGGAAGCCAAGACTGGGGTAATGTGCTCACATCTACCTATTCCAGTTAAAAAAACATGCTATGGCATTCTGCAGCAATTGTAGACGGGCCATAGCAGTCTGGCTAATTCCGAGTAATAAAGAGTTACAGTACTCAAGACGGGAGGTTATAAAAGCATGCACAACCGATTCCAAGTCTCGCCTCGACAATATAGGCTTGATCTTCGCAACTTCGAATAGTCTTAACCCAAATCTCAAAAACGCACTGTCAAATTGGACCCAATGTATTCTGTAGGGGGAAAGTTCAGGAAGAGCCAGAGGTTCCTGTCTACAAAATGTTTGAAAATGCCTTTTCTCATAAAGCCTATACTTGTAAAAGGTTCGATGTTCACTGCTTTCGAACCAGCAAAATTAGAGCAAAGCAATGTAGCTCCCTAATGTCTTCTTCATAGACTTTACCTTTACAGGATGCACTATACTATATTGCCTTTTACAGCTCTTACAGGGTGGCACGGTGGTGCAGCGATTAGCAAGAAGGTTCTGAGTTTGGACCTTGCAGTCGACTGGGGTCTGTCTGTGCAGAGTTTGCCTGTTCAACATGCAAATTAGGTCAGCTGCCTGGTCTAAACTGCCCATAGGTGTGAATGTGAGTGTGAATGGTTATTCGTCTCTCTGTATTTGCCCAGTGATAATCTGGTCATGTGCCTGGGGTGGACCCTGCCTCTCACCTGAAGTCAGCTATGATTGGCTCCAGTTTCCCTCACGCCCCTAATGGATAAACGGTATAGATAACTGGTGTGTGGGTAGATCTTACAGATGGCGACGCCTGTTTCATAACACGCACTATAATCATATATACTGTGATCCTCACTAAATATTTGCAAGAAACAAGATACTATGCTTTGAAACAGTGTACTAAATCTCCTAATAAGAACTGAGCACTGTGAGCACCTCTGATTCCTCCAGAACAAGAGCTCTGTCCAGCAGCACCTTTGTTTGCATGTGGTATTTGCATTTCAAAGAGAGCCTGGGGGAACCTGCGCCGCATATTTACATCTGATTAGCAACTTTAAATGAATATGTCAAAATCAGTATCGTGTTCATCACTGACTTTGAGAGGACTACAGGACCACACACACACACACACACACACACACACACGCTTGAGCACACATACGTAGCGAATGCACTCACGTTGTTTGAAACAATAAGGAAAAAAATAATAAAAATCTGCATATAAAAATGAATTCACTTTAACACAGCCCTCATTTTAAGGAAATACATAAATTATCCCTTAATTTCAAAGCTGACTTGCTAAAGCATTGGCTTTTTGTGACATGATGAGTAAATTTAACTGGATTCATAATAATACAAGCATTTACTGTGTGCTATTCAGAGTAATTAAATGAATATGTCAAAATGCTTGCTGCTGCATTTTGAAAAGCTTTACGCTTAGACGAGGCTGAGGTAACGAGGTCAAGGCCATGTAAAACGTGGGCAGAATGGTGTGTGTGTGTGTGTGTGTGTGTGTGTGTGTGTGTGTGTGTGTGTGTGTGTGTGTCTGAAATAATACTGCACAGGAGAAGCGTTTAATATTTCATTCTTATTTTAATCAGGAGCTGTGCAAATGCCTGTTCTATAGGTGAAACATATATGCATTTTTCAAACTTGAATATGCCTGCATTGTATTCTAATTACGATAAAGCATCGAAATTTCATGCCCAATCCTAGGTGAGTTTTTGTTTCTGAATTTCCACACAATTGGCTGACCGTTTCCAAAAGCAGAGGCAGGGAGACAATGTCCAAGCACATCATTACAGCTGCTGCATCTTGCCTGTGAGGAAAGCACAGAAAGAAAGAAAAAACACCAGTTCAAAATGTTAAGGTGAATGAAAATAAAAGGATGTGAGAAGAGAAAAGAAGAGCGAGATTGAGAGAGAGAGAGAGAGAGAGAGAGAAAGAAAAACAGAGAAAACAGACAGAAAGACAGAAGAAAGACAGAGACAGTGAGACAGGTCCATGTGCTCAAATGAACTTGTTTCAGCTCAGGCTTGGTGTGGTGTATAAAATATGAACTAACTATGTGATTATTAATTGGGCCCATTTTGATTTCTGTATTCCGGGCTGCATATTGTTGGCGGCTCTCCACGGGCTCCGGCTGCGTGTGTGTGTGTCGAGGGGCTCGGCGAGCCGCATGCCTCAGCCATTTAGAGAGCAGCTCTCCACTCGCACCGCAGAATACCAATGAGTGGGGTTAAAAAGGCACGGCTCCTCTCGGAGACAACTCTCCTTTTCCCGCACACCTTCGCCAGGTCTCCACGGACTAATTTTCAAAGCCACCTCTTAATGTGGGTTTGTGTCAATCACCCAAATAGACAGCTTCATCCCCTGATATAGAATAGTCTTACATTAGACTTATGCACACCAGTGCCTACACAATGGGGATCAGTCGCTCATACAGAGAGGGGAAAGAGGCAAGAATAAAAGCATACTTTAATGCCAGTTGAGTCTGAAATAATGCCTCATTCATGTTTTTATGCACACATTCACATTGAGATGACAAGGGGAGCTATCAAAATGTGCACAAGAGTCATAGGAAAGAAAGAACAGCAATAAAGCAGGCTTTTAAGATCTGCTCTTGGACGAAACATGAAGAACAGCCTCACATCATGCTCCGAGCGAGAATTTCTTAGGATGAGGAACCACCCACCCCATCTTTTTTTTCCACCCTCTCTTTCGGATGAATGACCAGTCTGTAAACTTTCATCTTTTCATGCTGCACATTTATGTTATGTCTTCATCTTATGGCAATGGCACTCTGAATTGAACTTAAAAAAAAAAAAAAGAAAGAAAGAAAGAAAGAAAGAATAAAGGAAAACAGAAAAAAAGCAAGCAAGGGTATGAAAATAATACAATGGCAATCCACTGGGGCCTGAGAGAGCTGTCTGGTGTAGTCATTTCACTAAAGACTTTATCTCTCGTCCCTTTTTCAAAACATGAGGCTCCGCAGAGTAACCAAGAGGAAGAAAATCTCCCATTCAGAAACAGTCTATAAAAGGAAAAATATTTATTGCATAGCTTTATAGTTTCAAAAAGTTGAAAAGCGAGGCATTTGGCGGAGATATTCAAACTAGTCTAGTGTCTGATGTTATTTGTGCCTGATGTTCTGTCTGGACCGTTTAAAAGGTCTGGGAGAAGAAGAAAACACAGAAATTCTAATCATCAGTAAACTGTGATAGGGAGCGAGAGAGAGAGAGAGAGAGAGAGAGAGAGAGAGAGAGAGAGAACCTGCCTCATGAAACAAATATGCACTCCCCCGCTTGCCATGTTTGAGAGCAATACATATTCAGCTGAACTGTAACTGTCAACCAAATTTCTGTCTTTGTTTTGGACATCTCTCTTTTTTCCCCCCTCTGCTGTGATCAAGTCTCTCAAACCCGTCAAAACTGTTTATGGTTGTGTCATGTGAGAGCTTTAAAGGGTCTGGGAAACAAACCCACAGAGAGGCAGCCAGCTATGACAGGGCTCATCTCATCAGCATGCAAGTGTACAAAAACATACAGAGGGACAGAAAAGTGGCACACACACACACACACACACACACACACGCACGCACGCACGCACGCATGCACGCACACACATTTGTAAGTGAAGATAGTTAAAGAAATGCCCAGATCAATCTCTAGTTACCTCTGAATTAAGCTTAAAATAACTTTAAATTCTTCTTTTTTTTTTTTTTTTTTACAGTTCTGACATAAGGAGCCACATATATATTCAAATGTTCATGCACGCTTATACACACACTTGTTTAGAGCCTGCACATGAAATGATTGTCCTTGTGAGACACATTTTGCATACCCCGGAGATTTCATTAAATTGCAACTCGATAGCAATTTTGCATTTCTGCTCCTCAGTGCAGTCACCGCTCATTTAAAACTTTTACTGAATATTGCATCTGAGAAGAAAACCCAGGTCTTCTTCTTACATCAGGACAGAGCCATTCTGATTCTGTTACTCACACTGATGGTGCATGTTCAGCCAAGTTCAGTCATTCATTCATCTTTAGTACCTGCTTTATCCTGGTCAGTGTTGTGGTGGATGTGGTGCCAGTCCAGAAAAAACAGGAGTGAGTGAGTTGGGAATGCATCCTAAATGAGATGCCAGTCCATTTCAGGGCACCCTGCACGCACACACACACACACACACACACACACACACACACACACACACACACACACACACACACACACACACACAC
>JAQLOM010000034.1:16485529-16495887 GCA_030068315.1 Chrysichthys thysi
TGTGTGTGTGTGTGTGTGTGTGTGTGTGTGTGTGTGTGTGTGTGTGTGTGTGTGTGTGTGTGTGTGTGTGTGGTGTGAGATGCCCTGCAATGATGGCATCCCACCTAGGGTCGTCTGGGATTAAGCTATAACTGAAAACTAATAAAGAATAAACAGAATAATTTAGCCCCAAAACAAAACGAATCAAACACATAAACAAAAAAAGAAAGTCTGCCCATAGACATCTATACTACACTGACAGTTTCTTTGTTCTATGATGTTTAGTACGGTCTGACACATACAAGACTGAGGCGCTCAACGTGTGAACATGTGATCAAATCATGTTTTGATCAATCAAACATTTTTCATTACTTTTCAAAATACATGACACTTTTTATAATAGTACAGAGACTATTTGCGCTAAAGCTTTTGTATAATATAATGCTCACATTACTATAAAGCTCACACACACGTTTCTGTGTAGCAGGTGTAAAAACAGAAATAGAGAACCTGATTTGGATTTTCTACAGAATGAAGAGAGACTGAAAAGAGACTCTGATATCTGGAACGGGGGCTCGTACTTTCTATGTGGAAACGGACTTTCTTGATGTTCCTTGATTAAAATGCCAGAAAGAGGAAACCAAATCATTTGAGACATTTTGGGATTTGAGATGATGCTAGTGTATGCCATAGACTGAAGCAATTAAGGTACATGCTAGTTGATAGATTGGAGGTTTTCAGTAGAATATGGGAATGAATACTAAATACTTTTGGGAAATGAAGGAACTGATGATCTGCTTGCTGTGCTTTCCTTTACGGTGGTCTTCTCTTAACTAATACAAATCTAATTGTTAGTGTTGTAGTCAAAATGAAATTCCTGATACTTTTAGGGAAATCTTTTCGTTTCGGCGTGATTACGGCAGTGTTATTTCCCCCCTTCTGTTATTTGGCCTTATAATTTCAAGGTTAAAATATTTTCTTTGTTCTCATATTGTGATAAAAGCAGATGGACGATAACATAAATGTCATCGTCACCATTTAAGTGTTTGGAAAATGGACACAAAAGACCAGAGTAACTAAAGCTTGGAAATGACTTTACGGGCATAATGTGTTTCTAATCACTTTTCGAATCTTAATTATACCGAAGCATTTTATATCAGATGTTAGTCGTGTTTCTTAAGACATGAATATGTTGGTGATACCAGTGATGATAACACTGATGATGATTAGAATTATGAACATCAAAATCATTATAATAAGTGTTCAGTAGTTTGAATTACATGCACTACAGGAAAGTACATCAGTTGTGTAATCAGGTGTTAGAATAAATGTTCAATCTGACCATTAAAAACATTTGTGCAGACATTTAAGCTGATTTTTTTTTTATTGTCTTCTCTATATACATGCACTTCAGTGTTTGTGCTGCAGAACACATTTTGCATTTTTCACATGAATTTCAGAAAGTCTTAGCATTTGGTATGTCCTCCTTTTGCTTTAATGACAGCATGCACTTGAGCTGGCATGGACTCTACAAATTTGTGTAAACTATCCACGTTAGATGAAATCCACTGGAGTGTCGTCTGGAAGGAATAAGACTCCAGGAAAATCTGACCGCTGAATTAATTGAAATAGTGTCCTAGAAATAATGCAGAATCATTCATATTGAATATTCAAGATTTGAACATTTAATTTCTTTGTTTTAAAATGTTCAGGTTCTAAAACCTTCTGTTTCATGTATGTTTTGACTGAAAATGCCAGGTTTTTAGTGTGGTTGCACTCTTCCGCTTGTGCCTCTTGGCTCTTTTCGGTAGTCATTCAATACCTTTATAAGACACTTGGGACTTTTATTAACATACTGACAAACAGATACATAAACTTGTTGCCATTTATATGTCCAGGTCCAATTGGGCAGCGTTCTATTAAAATAACATCACCAAGTGCATACGACGGAGTCTGCCCTATTTAAAAATAGAGTTTTACAAAGAATACCATAAGTTGTTTTTTTCCCCCATTGCCTTCAGAGACTTAATGACTCTCTTGTGACTCCATGGAGAATTACTCTCAATAACTGATTATTAAAACCAGAAGCTGCAAAGCACATCCATTATTTGATGACTGAATGTGTTACTTTTGCAAATAACAAAGCGGGGTACTTGCCATCCAAAGACCTCAGAAATGAATGGGAAGAAACTGGGGTTATCCTACAGATGAGAGAACACACGCTAAAACACTGCAATTAACTTAAATGCAATCTATCAGTGAGCGAAAAGGTACAGCGGGAAAAAAAGGAAAGAAAGTTTGAAGAGAGAAAAAAGGTTAGAATTATGTAAATATTCAAGCATACAAACCAAGTTGGAGCCGAAACTTGATTAACGACTTTTCTTTTTGTTCACTTTTGAAAGAATAGCAGGTGATATGAGTAGATGGTGGTATCTTAATTACACAGCAGCCTATTTACCCAGACGACTGTAGCATGTTTTGCTCCCATTTCAATCCATTTCCATGAAGCTAGACTTGATCTTAATTATGGATATTCCGCACAACTGATTTATTCACGTTCACTGGAAGAAACAATAACTTATTATCCAAGTCATATGGTCAAATTGCTGTCTCTGCATGACACGCATCTGTTGTTCTTTGAAGCATGTCATATGTCATTTAAGCATTTTCAGTTTCAAATATTAATTAGTGATTAGAACTCTGCTGTTCCTTTATACATGGCTGCAAGGAATTCTGATGTCATTTATGAATTATTTAATGTATTGTTGTGACATTTTGTTGCTGTACTTACATGATTTCTGGGCATGCCAATGCCGTAGACAAATATAACACAGATATAAGGTGTACCTCACTTGTACATGAGTATTAGACTTGCTGTACATTAGACATCTGTATAAATATGGCATATCAGTCAAGTCTTGTGGATTGCCTTTGTTGATTTGAATCAAAGCATTTAAACTGTCAGCTGCTTTTACTTACAAACACTCTTTGGGTTTACCTGTGTATATATACACACCACTGTCAAGCACATCCAGCATATCTTTATTTCTTATTTCCTCTCGTCTTCCCTCTCTCGCTCTGTCTGTGTGTGTGTGTGTGTGTGTGTGTGTGTGTGCATGTGTCCGTGTGGGCATTTATTATGATTCTTACCTAAACTGATGGTAGCTCATTCTCTACCTTGGGGGCTTAGATGACATTAGCTGTGGCATTAACAGTAGGAAGGAAAGTCATATAAGCCTGTGTTCAGGCTCCAGGCTTGTCCAGTCAAGGGGTCATTTACCAGCCTATGTCAAGTTTTATTGTCATCCCACCCTTATGCACATATACAGTGGGACAAGAACATCAGGTCCCAGCATTATGGTACAACAGGACATACACTACAGCATAAAGTACAAATAGTGCAACATGTAACAGTTAAGAGCAAGAGTGCATTTGATTCCTCAATCCAGGACTCAGCTGTTCCTGGCCTTCCCTTGGCCAAGATATACAAAGCTTCTGACTTCTCCTGACCGCTAGTGAGAGCAATGCAGCCAGAAAGGCCTCAGAGCGGGATAGCTCACTTTGGGCTGTAACTAACATGGTGAATTCATTAAGGAGCATCTATTCCAGAGCTGCAGCTTTTTCTCGTTCTGACAGCTGCTGTCTGTGGAAGGCCCTGGAGCTAGACATGGATCAATGGGAGAAACATATCCAAGAGAGCGTTTAACAGCGGCAAAGCATGTACGAAAGAAGGGGGGTGTATTTATATCAGTTTATACATGTGTGTGTGAGAGAGAGAGAGAGAGAGAGAGAGAGAAGGGGGCAGGGAAGACGAGAGGTGATATATTCATATTCTCAGTAGGTAACAGGTACAGGTGTAGGAGCATGTGGATGAAACACAAAATGTCATATGAACTTGGTGTGAACTTCCTCATGTCTGAGTGCATATCTCTCAGAAGTGACAGGTTTCTACATGCAAAAAAGACTCCAAAAAGACTGTTTGCATCCTACAATTAATAGAATTACATTAACAAAGCAATTAAATTGGTAAAACCTGCAACATAGGTTTTGGTACTCTTATGAGAAAACAGCTGATTACTATTCTTCAGGTGATTAAATCTTCAGCTGGTTAAATCTTCAGTTCCTCCTGACCTAAAACATGTTTCTCTATCCTTTTATACTCTGGTTAGCCCAAAAGTGAAAACAGAGGCAATGGAGGTAATGCATCCATCCATCCATTCCATATATTATACTGCTTATCCGTCTGTGTCATGAGGAACCTGGAGCCAGTCCCAGCTGACTTTGGGCAAGAAGTGGGGTAAACTCTGGATAGGTTGCCTAAGGACTAAACCACATTTAAAAAAAAAATAAAAAAAATTCCTGTCCAATTCCACAAAGTTGCCCTGCGTACCTTTACATTTACTTCAACAATTCTGCCATTTTTTAAAGAATTATAAGTTTACAATGGGAAATGAGTTGTCACTTTGATTAGCAACATCATCCACATCAATCTCTGTTTCATCACCTTTACCTGTCGTAAAGATCACTCATGGAATATAAAGTTGTCTCTTTATTTGTTTAGTCAATAACCACTGATCTGTTCAGTCAGTTCTGCTCTGGTGACTAAATCTATTGTTATTAATGTCTTTTTTTTTTATTAGTTTGTGTTAACCTGGCTCATGACTTTTGCAGGCACACAGCCAAGACAAGGTAAGAAAATAGCCTAAGTAATAATTTTGAAGGTGTCAGAGTGTATTACTGGCATTTTTTTTTAAAAGTTATTTTTGGTTGTTTTCCAGAATTCAGCCAGAGTGACATCCGGTGGGTTTTTGCTAATTACCACACATTTCATATTTCGATTCATATCTTCTAAGTGGTATAGATAATTCACTTGTTCTGTATATCTGTAGTCTTCTTGAAGAATTAACAGTGTATAGATCAGGCAGTGATGTCTGCATATCGTTCACTAATGTCTATTGATCAGCCTATGGTCTCATCTTACCAACATGTGAAGAATTTATGCTTGATTTTCATAATTAATCATTTATAGACCTTTAGTTTAGAAAATGTGTACTCATATAAATACATCTAAATGTAAATACATATTATTCATTCTATGATTTGATTATATCTAAAAATAAACATAATATAAATATCAATGTGTTTAGACATCAGGTGTAATTAAATATATGTTAAAGGATGTTGTTGAATCAGCTGTTAAACTGCTTCATGAAACTCAGATGGCCTGGCGACTGTTCATAGTGTGTCTACAGCGATTCATCCAAATATAGCCGAACAGATAATTATATAAAAAGCTATTTAAGATAATTATATCTATAATGATTCATTTTGCTCATGTTCATGCCTCCTTCAAAACCCAAGCTGTTGGCAATCAGTATTGTGCTGGCACTCTGAATGGATTAAATGTAAAGTGCAGACTCAGCAAGTCATCTACTGCCATCTGGTGGAAACTTAACAAACAGAAGAATGAATACCTAAATGCACACGTTCTACCATATATGGTTTGCACAAATTCATTACAGTGGCTTAACATTAGGTTATACGAGTATGATAAGCCTATTACTAATTTTGTATCGCGGCCTCAAAACTGTGCTGGTCTAAACAGAGAATTGTGCTGCTGATAAACTGTCTGAGAGAACTGCGTGCAGAATTGCAGTGATGTTTAATTATGCTTTTATTTTCTGTAGAACAGAGGCTCAAAACATCATCTTAAAGCAAAATCCATGAAGGATTTTGATCTGTGGGATAAGGTCGGGAAATGCCACGTTTTCTTTCTGTACCAGAGTTTAGAAATATGTTCTTAAGACGAATAAAGTAGCCTTTAGAAGTAAATGGACCTGTTGCACAAATGTGAAAGACATTCATTCTTCACCTAAAAGATGAGTCTGCTGATGATAAATGGTTTCTGAGCTTTGACTTAGAAAGTGGTTACAACCAAGAGAATGGTTGAAGGTGATTGTACAAAGACTGCATTCTGTCCAGTGGATAGGGTGCTTCAGTTCAACAGAATGCTTTTGAAATTACATAAAGCCTCAGGATATATCTGAAACGCCGAGATTTTATTTATTTATTTATTTTATAATGATGATGACAAAAATGTTCTCCTTTTGAATGATATGGTGGCTTTGTTACTCTTTGAATAGCCTTACTGGTCTTGGGTGAAAAGGACAAAATATCCAAAGAAACACACGGAAAGAGATGAGCCTGTGTGGCATGACACAGTGAGTGTCCTTTAAAAGGATCCCCGGCTACTTTGACATGCTGGCCTTATAATGATTAACGCTGGCCTCAGTTATAAATACGTAACACCAAAAAAATTCAAATACGTTTGTTTGTAGTAATTTTTATTAAAAAAAGGAGAAAATCCGCTCACTTGTAGTTCGCCATTTTTGTTTACGTCGCAAAGCATTCTGGGTCGATGACGTCAAAAGGTTGTTGCTTTCTGTCGTCGGGTTCGGGCTAGACAAGAGGTGACTTCAACTTGTGCTAATAGCAATGCAATGTTGCTGTCGCCGAAAAAGGGAATATATAATAAAATATTTCTTTCTAAGATTCATGGCACTCACTTGACAACCCCTGGCCTAGAGCAAAAACGTGCACTTGCCTATTCGTGACCTGATTTCGATTCGGTAGACCAGCACTGTGCCGATCATGGAGACTGACAAGAGCAGCCCATAACACATCTCCATTAAGGCAAATTGTGTGGAAGTTCTCCTGTGCTGTGATACACGGAATATCTGTAAATAACCAGAACGTCATAGTGTCTTACAGTGTATCCTTCTGTATAGGCCTACAGTAGTAGATAAATATGAAGTTATATACAATACGTTTTCATCACACAATGACGCTAATTTAACCCATTTGCTCACCCTGAACTGCCCCTGACAGAAAACGGAGCTCCTTACAACAAGCACTCTCCCTCTCTGTTAGCATTGGCAAGCAGTTGTTGCACAGGCCCCATCGATTGTGGCCAACTCTCGCTTCCTCACCTCTCTGATCGTCTTCATGCTCATCATTACCAGTGTTGTCTGCAGAGTTGTCCTCCAAATTTGCAGTGCGCTCAGGTTCAAACTGAAAAGGCTGAGCAGAAGTCATGTTCATCTTGCCGAGACTGCCTTCATCAACAGAGACAGCAAATCCTAGCAACAACTTGACCTCACCGACCCAGAATGCTTTGCAACGTAAACAAAAATGGCAAACTACCAGTGAGCGGATTTTCTCCTTTTTTAATAAAAATTACTATAAACATACATATTTGAGTTTTTTTTGGTATTACGTATTTATAACTGATGCCAGCATTAATCATATAAGGCCAGCATGTCAAAGTAGCTGGGGATCCTTTTACGAGAGTCTCAATTAAACCTCCTGCTTTTGAGCTAGATCTAGCACTGCTTTATCAAATTCAACCAGATGAAAGGGAGTAAATGAAGATTCAGATCATTCATTTCTACTCTTAATCACAACCTTGGCTGGAAACATTTGAAAACAAGTCAAGTTCTGTCAGAGTAAAGCATAGATTGGAATGCAATGCCTGTATCTGTGTCTGTATCTGTTCAATGCATCAAATATTCATATCTGGGTCTGTATTCAGACTTAAACCTGAATTATGTGCTGTATAAACTGAAAAGGATTTTTTTTTAAATAAATTAAATATGAATCCTATCAGTATGCCCCCTGAAACACTAGAAACAGTTAAATCACTCATGTTCACAATTGGTCTCTGTTTCCCAATGCTGTTTATATAATAATTATTATTAGTAGCATTTTTTGCACTCACTCCCTCAATCATCTTCCAGCACTTAATCCTGTTCATGGTGGAATCTGGGGGGCAGCCAATCCCAGCTGACCTCTGGCGAGAGGCAGGGTACATCCTGGGCAGGTCACCAATCCGCTGCAGGGCGACACAAAGACAAACAACCATTCACATTCACATTCACACCTACGGGCAACTTAGAGGAGTCATTTAGCCGAATCCCCTCTGTGCACGTCTTTGAACTGTGTGAGGAAACCAGAGTACCCAGAGAAAACCCACAGAGAGATGGAGAGAACACGCAAACTCCACACAGAAAGGCTCCCAGGTCGATCCCAGGGATCGGACCTAGGACCTTCTTGCCATATGTTGACAGTGCTAACCATTGTGCCACTCATGTATGTTTTTCAATGTATTTTTTTATTTTTGTTTATACCTGCCCATAGCACTGACCAACAAATCTAGATGATTCTTGTTCCTGAAATATAAACACACCAATAACCTCATTTTAGCCAGCACAACCCTCACCAAAAAGTTACTAAGGAAGAATTCAGGAACTCAGGTACATGCTAATGAATGCACTTTTTTCTATCTTGCATGAAAGTAAAAACCTACATAATCCCAGTCCGCTGAATGACTCCTGTCTGAACCACATTTCTGGCAAGCTTACAAAAAAAAAAAAAAAAAAAAAAACCTTGGCACCTTCTACTGATACCTGCATTTACATGCCAACTTATCTGTTCATTATATAATCATAAGTATTCATATTCAGTCACATGCCAATTTTTCAGTTATTACTTGAAAGAAAAAAAAAATCTACTGATCAGCCATGTGTCATGGTATAGGCATATTCTCTCTCTCTCTCTCTCTCTATGTATCAATCTGTCTCTCTCATAGAAAATGCAGCAATAATCTGCAAAATTTGAAGATACAAGTTAAAGTTAGAATGTGTGTGTGTGTGGGTGCATGTTAAATGCTTATGTTATTAAATAATTGTCCTTTTTTCCCTTTCCTTCTTTTGACAAAAGCTGCAATTTTTTATTTAAAGCTAAAACGGGCATAATGTTTTAATTTTTGGTGAGGTTAAGGTTAGGTTAGGTTTAGGTATAGCATTAATTAGCTGTATTATTAATTATCAATGGATGGTTTCGCATGACAAACCTGTGTGTGAGTGTGTGCTTTTAGGTTGGGATGTGTATGGGATACCCAGGGCGGCCCATGAGAAAACTCAAAACAGTGTTTTGAATTGCTCAGTTCAATACACTGAAAGCCAGGTTAAAGCAAAAAATGTGACCACCAACATGGCCTTAAAACACACGCATGATGAGCTGACCAACTGGGTGATATGTATGGAACTCACCAGAGAGTAAACATATTTCAGTAATACATCTGTTTAAAATGACTTGGGAATGAATTATAGCCCACTAGAGTAAAGAGTGGATATTTGTTGGGTGTCATAATCGAGTTCACTTTTTGCTTAGTAGTTTGTGGATGGATACACCATGCGCTGATTATTGAGCTCGGTGTAGTGATCGGCTTCAATAAAATGCTCATTTTGCCTGTTGCAATACCTATAGCACTTTACCACTGCACTGAATTCTAGTGTATTTGTTGTTACCATTGGCCTATTTTTGTACCATACTGATTGATAATTAATTATTCAGGAAGCCATGAATATTTTAGATCTGTTGGTCCTAATAACTCTGTATTGGTGGAGTCTCTCTGCAGGATCCTTCCAGGCACCATCTCATCGTGTGCCACTGTGCTTGTGTCCCTCACTCATTCTGACTCATTTATTGATGGCTCACTTAGTGAGCATGCACTTTTAAGTGCCTCGAATGAGCAATGGTTGTATCCGTGATGAAGATCCTATAGCCTCAACACTCAACAGCAAATTGATTGTTTTAACACAGAAACAGATTAAAATAAAAATAAAGGTTAAAAAAAAAGAAAAAGCATTAAATAGTCCAATGCCCAAATATTGTCCATAAATTGAAAACAGGTTTATAAGTTTACTAGCTGGACACTAGCTTTGATCAGAGAGATACATAATCAGGAATAATGTAGATTTTAATAATGACTCTGGTGAATAAAATTTTTTCACATAGATGGCCCAATTTGTGCCTAATTGCATAAAGAATGATTTCGATTGAAACAATCTCTCAACGGAACAATGTCTGAGACCTATTGAATGCATCGAGGCTCATTAACATCAAAAGAAATTCATAACTATACTAAACCATCATATGTACATATTGCAGAGTATCAGTCAGTTTGGACACATCATCTAATTCAGTGTTTTTCTTTATTTTTATTACTTAAAAGAAACTTGCCTTAAAGTCTCAAACTAAAGATGGGCTGTTGTTTCTCTTTAGACTCTATCTTGACTTGATATGGATTAATACAGTTGTGGAATAGGGCTATTTCCTGAACAATGTCCAAATAAAGAAAAACCTATGAACGAGTAGGTGTCCAAACTTTTGAGTGGGACTCTTCTTCGTCTTCTTCCGCTTAATCCTGTTCAGGGTCGCGGGGGGAAGCTGGCGCCAATACCAGCTGACATCGGGTGAGAGGCAGGATGCGCCCTGGGCAGGTCACCAGTCTACCGCAGGGCAACACACAGAGACAG
>JAQLOM010000034.1:16506388-16521242 GCA_030068315.1 Chrysichthys thysi
CACACACACACACACTGTATAGATAGATAGATAGATAGATAGATAGATAGATAGATAGATAACATAAGTAATTCTGACTGGGGCCTCCACTGGAAACGGTGTTCAGTTTGTGATGACACAGGGAGTGTGCACTTTGAACTGTTTAAAAATACTTTGCTTCTAGTACAAGGGTTTAAATCAAGAATAAATTCAAGACTGTACTGCTCCTGTCTACAATCACTATATGGCACATGTCATATCAGGCAACTAGTTTTAATTTTTTTATTTATTTTTTTATTCTTACTTTTTTATTTCTGAGTTTGGATCATCATGTTTTATTTTCTTTTGCCTATGTTTTGACCACAGTTTTGAATTGTGCCTCTAATTATAAGTCTGCCTCTAATCAACGTGCATTTTAACTAGTTACTGACAAATTTCAGGACATATCCATGAATAGATGAACTCACCATTGGAGAGCTTTTCTGTTTCTGATGAGGCTGGATGAAGTTTTGGTACAGCTGCATCCCAAACTGCACACATTACAATACATATGACCATGTTAGAGTAATGTTCTGGAGGTAGAGAAAGCTCCACTGAGTACGTAGTGACTGCAGGACATTACGTGGACACATTTTACTCTGAGAATATCCTCCTCTCAAATGACTCGGTGCCTCATTTCAGATATGCTCCATAAAGTCATTTAGAGAAAGACTGTGTGAGACTGGGCTAAAGAGAGGAAAGAAGAAAGAGAATGTCAGAGAGGGACAAAGAGTTTTCACCTTGAAAAGGCGCATAGCCGTGATCCAGCAGGTTCTGCTCTGCTCAACATCCGCACACAACAGTTTGAGGTCCCGGGCTGAGCTTGACTTACTCGGCTGCACATCGAATCACACGTACACACGTTTTCTAGTCACATTCTACTCGGTTTACAATATCAATCACATTTTATAACATCTCCATGACCAAGATCATTTCTGGCTTCTCATAACACTAAAATGACGAAGGGAGATAAGACGCCAGACACCATGTTTGAATATGGCTTTATATAACACCCATTAAACAATGAGGTACAGATAAATGGGACACTTAATTAGGGTTATTATATCATAAAGCTAACTATGCACAGATGGTATGTGTAATGTAATTCAACATCAACATTGCACAATCAAATATGTGAAACTTGTGTGTTTGTGGATTTAGATGGGTGTGTTGTAAGGAAAGGTTCGGAAATACCTTTATACAGAACCCGTAGTCTGTGGGAGCTCCGTGCGTTTTTCTGGCTGAAGTGTAGACATCGCTGTCACAAAACTCTGCAACAAATTGCAGATGTCTGGGTTCCTTACATAGGAGGACGAGAAAGAAAGAAATCTCTCTCAACAAATCGGTTTAGTTGCAATGCAGTAAAATAAAAATAAAAAAATGTGTGACAGTGATTATGTAGAGATGAAGTGGGGGTTGGGGCGCCCCAAATTCCTCCAGCCCTATCCCCGAGTTCCAACGCTAAGCCTGTCATAGCAGGGGGGTGAACGTAAACATGTATGCTATGTCCAGCATCCAGCACGCTGTCAGGACATATGCTAAATGAATGAGGGGTGTCGTAAAATGTGGAAAGCCTAGCCAGTGTGTGTGAGCTGGGGAGTGCTCAAAGGCAGAAAACTATGCAGCAAAGCAGTGAAGCAAGAACCTAAGAACCTTCTCAAAGTCCATATAAGAAGCAGCAAGTAAGCAGGTAAATGTGAATAATTACAAACCCAATAATGGTTTGAGCAAAAATACCAAAGCTTAAGGTGAAGGCCTACTTTTAAAGCACAGGAAGCACAGCTGAGGCTGTCATGGTTTAACATTGTTATTCTAAGACATTACAGTGAAGAAGCTGAGAGAGCAGCAACAGGGTTTAGCGCGCATGAGGACATTAAGACTGTGGCTTACATTGCAGCAGCGGGACTAAAATTACTGGACCAGTTAAAATGATGTGGATTTAGTTTGAGGGTTCATCTAAGCTCCACTTAAAAGATGCGGATTAAGCATTCAGTGTTTGGAAACACTCAAGGACTTTGCAATGTTACGATTAAAATCAAGGGCAAAACTCACACAATGTAAGACACTTATATAGCATTCCGTTCTGTTTCGAATGGGGCTACCTTCTCAATTACAACCAGGGTGTAATATGTACAAGAGAAGATAGAAGCATACATGTTGCAATGCCAACAGCTTTATCTTAACAACAGTGAAAGGGAGCCAAGTGAAAAGAAGAGAATGGGAGAAAGGGAGGAAAGAAAGAAAGGCTTTCCCAAGCAAAGCAACACAAAGCAAGCCTTTGTCTCATTTGGTCTATGTGCTACACTATTCTAATTTCACAACAGCTAATAACAGGCACAGACACACAAAAGAAGCAAAGATTGACAGACTTGTGGATGGAAAAAGGGAAAGGAATGCTACACAGGCAAAATCCAACCAGCTTCAATATGGGTTAAAAAAAAAAAAAAATAAAAAAAAAAAAAAAAAAATAAAAAAAGCAAGGATGTGAAGTAGACGCAGAGTGGCTTTGTGCACCCGGGAGGTATTAGTTAGTAGAAAGCGGGCTCCTCTTACGTGCCCAACAACAACTCTTTGTTGTAAAAAAAAGGGAAAGGGGGAAGGAGGGCAGCACTGGTTGGCATGGCACATAGCAGGTATTAGCTTCACCTGTGGTGAGCGGGAAGGGTTCAGACACTGGCACAGCGCCAGGATCTGCCGCACACAATCCTGCCCGACCAGTTCTCGCCAGCCCAGGGCTACAATGCCGTGCTGTTCGATCTAACCGTCACCTCTAACAGCAGGACTCCAGGAGATTAGTGCTTGAATGAGGGTGCTTTGAAATGATCTGTCACAGGCTTATCAAACCAAGCTCTGTCCGTCACTTATATTTGTCTCAGACTGGATAAGCTAGGAGTGATCTGAGTAAGTAATGTGACTTGCCTCTAGAGTCTAAGCGGTAAGATCAAGTGCTGCAATGCATGATTAGAACTAGGAGCCGCAGGTATTATATACCTTTATAGACTTGAACATGTTTAACCCCCTAACACTTAGTTATGTATTGTGGGGTCGTGTGAAAGAGAGACAGAGGGATTATTGCATAAAATTGCGGGTCATGCTAATGGTTACTTTGCGTTTCTTCTTTTTTTTGTATTACCTTTGATGTGCCCTTATTGGAAAAATACAGTCCAGACCTTCTCAACACAAAATAGAACTTCTTCCAGGACTTCCTGCCTTGCTCTTTTGAGTAGAGGAAGCCGTGGATCTCAGGACATGTGCTGGAGTTGAGAAACGTCTAAGAGCGCACAGACACACACAGCACCAGAGAGACATTTTTCAACGTGACGGTCTTTACATACGAACTCTCAGAATAGTAAAATGATCAAACCAGAAGTTCATACAGTAGAGCTCTTCTTCAAATTTCCGATGCTAACCCCTTTAACTTCTAGACTTTCAGTTCATACTCTGGAATGTAAGTTGTTAGTTTCACTGTATTTGTTGAAGAATTTATTGGTGATTCCCCAATTGGAGAGCAATTTTCACTTTGCCCTTTTTACTGTTAAAAAGTAACTAACGCAAATTGAAAAACTTTATTTCTCAACAACAGATCTAAGACAGCATGCATTTAACCATTCAAAAAAAATGTGTTAACCCATCTTGGGTAACAAGGCCATTTTTTTTTTTACATGGTGTCATTTTTAACAGGGTCTATATTTTGCTTTTAAATGAGTAAAAGTGATGCTTTTTTTTCTTTTAGCATAAAATTAGCAAAACCACTAGCTTCCACACTTATGACATGAGGACATTAAGGATACACTAATGATTTACATGAAATAATATTTTTAAATTACTTTTAGTATACAATTTTTATTTGCATAACAGCACTGTACTTAAAAGTGACCTCAGTCATACATCAGTATGAAAATAAAAGAAAAAAAATGCTGCTCTTCTTCCAGTGATCTTCAGAAAGTTTAGATAATGTAACTTCCTGATGAACTTATCTGCAATCGTCTAAATATTTCATGGGGTGACTATATTTAGCAGGCTTAAGTGAATGATACAGGACACTAAAATGTACTAAAATTTCTTATGCCATAATGGATGACTCATGGAAATGGATGCTTCATGCACAAGATGTTAAATCGATTCACATATTAAAGTATTGTAATGGGATTACAACAGGCAAAAATTCTGTTTTCTATTGAAGTTATCTGTCAGTAATTTATCTAAAAAATCATTTTAGCTTTTTATTATGTTTTAAGTTATTTATCTGAAACATGTGCATCTGTCATGGCAAAGGACATTATACCTATGTATAAAATGTCTCTGATGCTTACTTTACGTATATATTTATATAGAAATGTAATATCAGTGGGACACAAATGGCACCCCAAATCACCTTACTAGTATTTACAGAATAATACAGTTACTGTCAAAAATTTTACATACAGTCTTGATGGACATGAAGGTCATGGCAATAGTAAAACTGTTCTTTTTCTGGGGAAGTATGTACAGGGAGGGAGTCCTCGGTTTACGGCATCATCGATCTACGGTGTTTTCACGTTTACGCCGGTCGCCATCTCCCATAAATTTATTAAGAAAGTCTTAGAAAGAGGCTTAGTTTACATTCGCCGTTAATATCGAAATGAATGCGGCGCTCAGGATCGACCTCTCAACCAAACCTGACAGGGTTCATACAAACCCTGAGCACAAATGTACAGACCAATCAAAACCGAGTCCTTCGCCACGTCAGCCAATCGGCGCGATTGTTTTTCTTTTTTCTTTTCGTTGCCTAGTTGGAGATCCAGGTGCTGCATTAGGCTGTTTCAACATTATACAGTGTTGTACACTGTGTGAGTTCCGAGTAACGAAAATCGTGTTTGCGTCGCGCCGTAGGAACGGAACTCCGCCGTAAATCGAGGACTCCCTGTACATACAACTTTAATACCAAAAAAATTATTGTAATTTATTTTGGGTTTTCTGAAATCCTCACAAGGTCAGAATTATACATACAACACACCTCATATTTGGTTAAATGCCTCGTAGTAGAAAAATAACATTTCACAGAAACCACTGAATGCCCAGTATTATGAAATTCATCTCCATAATCACTGTATATAAAGTTCTAACTGTATGTTTTAAGACACCTAACTGAATAATATACAGGGACTATAAGGTGTTAAAATAGGGAACCGGGGAAAATGACAGTGCTGACAGGCGATACCTGGATAAGCTGCGAGTGGTTCATGAGGCCATTGGCTTCACTCGATATAGACACCATGCTTTCTGGAAAGAAATCCTGTTAACATGACAAACATCAATCACTACCAACAAAGACCAGCCATCAAAATTACTAAAGACTATGAAGGAGTAACAGACTCCAAAGGTTTGCGTGGACTGTGCCCTAAAATTTGTGTCACCTCCATAAGTCATCATTTCTCTTAAACCTGCTGGAAAGGAATGATCCTCTGTAAGCCGATTGATCAAAGGCAGACGCAAGTCAAACAGAGCTCTAAAAACCCCATGCCGGTCTTTAAACTCTAGCAAAGCCCTTTAAACAAAACTCTGCTAATAAGACTGGTAATTTAGTTGAGTCTCTGTTTATCCGGAGAATCAAAGGCCTCAAAGGCCTGATGACTGGGGCACTGGCGTGTATGTAAATCGCTTATTTTGTGCACGGATTATAAATTAGTAAATTTAGAAAAAACCTTGTCTTGCACCCCCCCCGAGAACAACGCACACAAACACACCACACACCAGAGGTTTTTTGAAGAATTCGTATTTGGCATAATTCTTCCTGAAATACAGGCGGCTGTCTGAGTCCATGCCCCAGTTAGACTGCACTTCCAGGACTGATTCATGGTCTTCTATGATTCTTTCTGAAAGCAACACAGGAAAAGAGAAGTTGTAGTCAAGATAAAAGCAAAAAGAAAAATACACCTATCTACACTTGCATACTTCAATTCATGTCAATTATTATTATGAGAGCACTGTATTTTAGGGGCACTTTCAGTGTTTTGATTTTGACTTCCAGCCATAGGCATGAAAAATAAATTATTAACAAAGTTTGAATTTAAAAAAAAAATATATATATGCTTCATCAATGAGTAATCTTTGATTATAACGAGTGCGAGGTGCACCGAGTCAGGGGAAGCCGACTGAGTCGACCGCATTGCTTCACTTTATCATTAAACATTATTCAGTTCCTTGAAACCCAAACGAATGTTTAATGAATGAATGGAAAGCGGCTATTTAGAGCAAGCCATCTGGAAGAGTGAGAATGATGGTGTACAAGGCTAATTAATTCCCATAGCATAACTGCAATCAGGGCTGGCGAGGCTCATCAAAATGCACTGGCATCCTGGGTGTTTCTCGGGGTATCTGTGATCTCCTGCTGTGAGGCGCAGGGTATTTCACTCTTCGCTGATCTGCGGACAGTTAAAAGCTTCTGCCGGTGGCAGGCTGTGGAATCTCCGATCAGCATATTATACATTCTGGATAAGTTGTATGTGACTGTTCTTGTAGCATAAACTATTAAGAGAATGAGGAATAATGCAGGACCTAAAGTAAGATGGAGCTCTTGAGCTATGATTAGAGGCACATGAATCCATCATTCTGCCCAACATTTTCATCGCAAGAACATATAAGCACAAGCAGTCATATTTTAAAAAGTTAGATGTTACAAAAATACAACATGAAACACAATATGTAAGACTTAATATTTGTTGTTATTTACTATTGTCTCTAAATCGCAGGCTTTTAAAAAGTAGACAAAGTCGATTCGTGCAATAATAAAACAACAATTAAATAATTTTTCATTCCAAAGTATACGGAATCATAACAAAATGGGGTATTATTCAGATTCCACATGATTATTGTCAAACTCATTTGTAAAACAAAATAAATTTCCTGTTGATGTCTAGAGCTATTGAATCTGACACTTCATTAAGCTTTAAGTTGTTTTCAAGAAGATATCACTATCTAGCAGAGTGCAGTCAGCTTAATAGCATGGTTCACTGGGCTTATTGTGTTTTCCAGTGTCCTTTACATCTTAAACACCTGCCACTGATCCACAAACTGATACATTTTTCCTTACACATTTAACCATTTAATCCCAAATTCTGCTTTTTCCTTCAAGTAATAACTGGTTTGTTTGTTTTTTACATTAGTAGCATGAGGTAGTTTGTTTGCCCTAATTCTACTGACTAAGCCTACAATGTGCACATGTCTGGGTGACAAATTAATGGAAAACCAACATAAAATATAGGGACATTATCATCCTGGATGAGACCACTCGGGACAGAAATGCTTTGTCAGAGGATGAAGGTAAACGGTCAAAAGAACTTTGTATTAACTAACCCTTCTTTCAAAGTGAAAAAGTGAAGCCAAACACCCCACCAGATAACAGTGACACTGGTTTTTCCCCCTTCGCCACCCACCTGTAAGGATTTATTTTGGCCATTCTTTTATACACGATTGTGATTTATGCCTTCAGTTCAGCTAGAGAGAAATCAAGGATAATATTGTTTCACTGGTTAAAAATAGTACAGGCAAGCAGTATTGCTAAGTGCTGACACAACAGCTCACCAGGAAATATAGCCAGTAATTAACTGTTCCATGCGTGCGTCGTGAGAAGGGAGTCCCACTGTTTAGGTAAATCACTCTCCAATTATTGTCCACCACTTATAGAAATATCATACATCAGAAACTAAACAATACATTTAATCTACTTCTAATTCAGAGTCCTATACGCAGAAGCCTGTTCGCCACAAATGGGCTCATTATGGCACTAATCATACATTTATGGGACAAATTACATTTAATTGTGGCAGCAGGTCTTGGAGTCAATAATTTAAACAAATCGTTTTCAGGAAACATGCTGTTTCAATGATAGCATCCAACCAGGCCTGTTTAGTATATATGTGCATAAAAATAAGCACAGGAGAGGGAAAAAATTTGATAGAAGAAATGTATAGTCGTTATGAGGCACCAGAAATGATAGCTGCATAATGCGGGTACCTAGAGGGAAGAAATACAAGGACTGAATTAGAGGATAGAAGGAACAGATGGTTGAATTATGCAATGGTGTGAAGAATTGTGTTGAATAGTCCAGGGTGGAAGGTAGCCTACACCGCCAGGAGTCATTGCCAGTGATGTTAACCACTTCCTTCCCATTGAAGCTTAACCTTACTTCTGTTTGGAAGAAAGCCCATGTTTAGAAGCCCTTGTCTTAACTCGATTATTCTGTACTCACCGCTAACATTTCTTATCTTAACCCCTGTCTGTCTGACTTTCCGAGGACATCCATTTCTCGAGCATGACTTTACCTTCCCGCCAGGTTTCACAATAATGCTCACTTCCACTCTTCTACTTTTATTTCATTGCCACCTCTGTATTGGCCGCTGATATTACCTTCCACTGAGTTAAACTCTTCTGCTTGTAAAAACTGAAGCAAGACCATGTGCTGGAGCTCCCTGCTCCTCTTGGCTCCATACTTCCTCTATAATCACCCATTCCTGAATTTCACTTCAGTTTGGAACCGCAAAAATGTAAACCATGTACAAATGGCTTCTTCTTATCCATTCAACTCAGAAACCATGCCCCGTGATGAACTGGTATGCCAGTTTGAGTGTACCCCCACCTCGTGCCCAATGCAAATGCAAGCATATGGCATCAAAGCTCCCCTGTTGTATTTCAGATCACCTTTGGATATCCAACTTTAGAGGGTAAAGATGTAGCTCCAGCCCAAGTCCTCCGAGTGGGTTTCTATAAATCTGTATTTATTCCTCAATATCCAGTCAACTAAAGCGTCCTTGAACGTTCAATTTCATAAAAACTGAGAAGAAACTGTGAGAATGATCAAGGATGAAACTTTCTCTCTCAGGCTAATATATTCGCCATTATTTTTTTCTGTGATACTATCTTCTTGTCTTATTCCTGTTCTCCATGGCTCCTACACTCCGCACTTGCAGCTTTATTAAAGAGGACTCAGCCTTCTAGCACAAAGAAAAAGCTTCTCAGTGCAAGAGCCCAAGTTCGTTTGCCTTTCTACATTTTGCTACTCAAACCACAATCGATTAATTGAAGGTAAGGTCTGCACTCTCAGACACTACATTAAACCTTTGGTGTCTGCTTCAGACTCAGAAAGCATTAACCCCGTACAGCCTGTTTATCTTTCTGCCAGCCACACAAAGGGGGGTTTATGGGAGGTTTTCTGCTTGGGCAAGTTATCTCACAGACACATCTTCAGTCTTGCATTATGAGAAACAGTCTGAACATGGTGCTTTCCAACTGTCTGTTAAGCACTGATTATTATCTGATGTGTTAGAGATGTTTATCAGGGAGTGTGCTGCAGCATAATTTGCATAAAATGACATATTTTGTTGAGTGTGGAGACAGAACCTCAAGACTGATCTTTTAATGCAATGCCATCGGTAAATTAGTATGATTTGTTCACCAGTGCTAACACATGCAACAACAGCAAGAAATCCTGTAATGTAAGCAGTTTTCTGATATTGAAATGATCCAAGTCATGCAATGCATTACTACGCCACTGATGCTGTATTCACCCCGAGAGGTGGTCTCAAGAAAAGATTCTTGATATAACATATGAAGACCAATTTGTTCCTGATTTGGTTCAAACATGGGCGGTGCATGTGGCACTCTACCTGGCACTGTAACCCTGAAACAGATTAAGCCTAGTTGCGAAAAAGGCTGCTGATGTAATAAAAAAGGGATTCAAAGCACAATCACCACTGATGGTGTTTTATTCAAGACTAGATCAAACCTGTGTCCAAAAGACTAACACTTGGAATTCCATAGCCTGTGACTAAATCATAGGATTTAGAGCTAGACTACAAAGAGGCTGTATTTCTTGTAGTGGGTTATGTTACACTACAACTATAGCCTTAAGTGGAGATGGTGCACAAAAGCCAGAATAACAAGACTCATAAAACAAAGCATGAACCAGTGAGAGCATTATGCTCCATTAAAGCTAAATTAGTTTTCGGGCATTATAGGGGCACAGATGGATGCACTTACCGATACCCAGATGAGCAAGGTGCTCAATCAATGTCCAGCTGTGGTCATCGATGCAGTGGTTCTTCAGAATGAACAGCTGGCAGATATCCCGGGCAGTGATGTCACTGGGGACCTCCACAGCTCGACTGCTGTTGTCCTCACTGTATACTTTGATCACCTTCCACACAGGAACCCATTCATTAGCCAGTGAAAAAGTTTTCAGACCGAGCCATTTTACAGTGACTGGGAAATCATTTGAAATTTCATATAAAGCTATGACTACAGATCCAGACAAGGAGTCAGAAATGACAGAACAAACATATAATGCTCAAGCGTATGACTGTTGTGCAAGGGCAGAGAATCGTGTCATTAATGGAGCTCATTTGATCCCACAAGCTACCTCACACCTCACGCCTTCCACACTAAACACCCCCCATTCATGTCGAATGACAGTAAAGCAGTGAGAACCAGGCCAGCAAACTGGGAGCAGATCATGAATGTTCCCTTTCACTTGCTTCACCGTTCCTAGTCGCACACTCTCCAAAAGGAACAGCAGAACGAGCAATGTGTATTATCGCCAAATCGGAGTCCCTTCGGTCCGATTAAGTTTAGAACAGCTATCAGTGATAGCTTGATTTAGCCCTTACAGAGAGAGAGGAGTGTTTTAGCCTCGACTGCAAGGCAGCATCCACAAACATGCATGCATGCACTAAAACCAATGTTTAAAAAAATCTGGATTTTAGCATAACTTACCCCCGTATTAGACGGCAAGAGGAGCTGTGATTTAGGGCTAGCTCCGCAGTTTAGGTAAGGCTGAGTACACAGCATTGTAGGAGCAGGATTTCAGGTGACACATAGAAACATGTATGTACTGAGGGAGCAGCTCTCTCCCTCTATTTTTCGCTCTCGCTGTCTCTCTTGTCCTCCTCCTCCTCTGTCTCTTACTCTCTCCTCTCTGTCTTTCGCAGACGTTCTCCTTGCTCTGTCTCTGTCTCTCTCTGCAGCTGAACTGAAATGAGGTAATTAAGAGAACAGTCTCCGAGCTCCAGTACTTCCTGCCTCTCCTGCTGTATGTCACCCAAACTCTGCCCAATCACCTGCCATCTCTCACTAACTGCAGACTCCAGGGGTAAGCCCTGCCCACTCCATACCAGGACAAGCTCCTCCCACCTCTCACCACCACCAGAGAGAGGGGAGTAGAGGAGGACAGAGCAGAGAGAAGGGAGTGGAGAAAAAGGAGGTGGAGTGGAGAAGGGGTAAAAAAAAAAAAAAAAGAAAAAAAAAAGTCACAAGGCTCACTTCACCTAGCTTTTCCCATGGCTGGGATCAACCCCATCCCCTGTCCTGCCTATAATGCTCAGCATGGGATCTGGATCCATTATGACCATGTTGCTTAAATGTAATTTTAGTTCAGATCAACTTGGTTAAAGTTAATAAAAAAAGGTGGTGAAAGAAAGATGGGGGAAGGGAAGGAAATGAAGGAGAAGGGTAAAGAGACATGAGAGGAAATATGAGGAGAGGAAGTATGGGCAGAGGGAGAGAGAGAGAGAGAGAGAGAGAGAGAGAGAGAGAGAGAGAGAGAGAGCAACACAAAGACTGTTGTCCTGGTGTTATGTTGCATAAACAAGCCACAGATAAAGGCCGTTTATTATTTATGTTCATATTAATATCAGTCTGAACAGGTTACACACACAATTCATGCTTATGGCAAACACGCTGATTCTTAACCTTTACTAAAATAAGTTCCTTCATTTTACTAATCAGCAGTGGCAGACCTAACTTGGGACCAAAATTTTACAAGTGATTTCTACTCATGGTTTCCAGACATGTCTGAATCAAACATGTACTTGAGGAGATAACGCCATCTGGAGAACTTTGTTAGGAAGTGTACATCGTCCTACACATCCCATGACCCCGTGTTACATCTACAGTGCAACAAAAGAGGAAAACGGCACCTACACCATAAGGGACGTGGATCAGTTTGCGCATTGTCTTAAGATCTTTTTTCTGACAATAAACAGATTGTGTAGTCACAGAACATTACATCCCTTATCTCCAGTGATTATGTAATTATTTTATTCCCTTCAGGCTTGTAGACCATTTGAAGCAGGAAAACACTGACACTGACAGTATCTTTGGTGGAGCAGTAATCTTTGTATTTGCCCCATCATTGGGAGTTCATGACGTTGAATCCTGGCAAAGCTATAACCAGCTGTGCCTGAGAGTTAAAGAGAACATGCTCTCTGAGTGGGAGGAACGGCCCTCCCTTCTGCCCATCAGTCAGAGCCAATCCTGAGCATCTTGGGAATAAGGATTGGGAATGTGATGTCATCACGCAGTGTCTTATGGGTGAGACAATATTTTGGCCTGGTTAGTCAGTCATCTATTCAGATAACCAGTCTAACTAACGTTTCAGTGTTGGAGTCATTATTTTAAGATACTGTCGTGTTATAAACTGCCACAGCAGCAGCAGCTATGACAGCACTTATAAAAAAAATCTACAATGGACTACTATTATACTGGAGTTCCTTCACTGAGGCAAAACAAGGGGAGCAATGTTTCTGGGGTAATACTTGCAGTATATATTTATTTTAACGGTCAAAAACACCTTCGGGAAACCATCAATAAGATCACTGTGAAGAACAATGATGGCTCAATAACAGTAATGCTAGCTTATAGAAGCAGTGTATGCACACCATTCCCCTCTCTCTAGTAGTTCACATAGCTCCATGCCTTCAATTAGAGAAATTGTATTTATTTTATTTAAAACTTTATCCGTGGGTGGCACGGTGGCTGAGTGGTTAGCACTGTTGCCTCACAGCAAGAAGGTCCTGGGTTCGAGCCCAGGGTTTGGCACAGGAGTCTTTCTGTGCGGAGTTTGCATGTTCTCCCCGTGTTCGCGTGGGTTTCCTCCGGGTACTCCGGTTTCCTCCCACAGTCCAAAGACATGCACAGTGGGGATTAGTGCTCTAAATTGCCCATAGGTGTGAAAGTGAGTGTGAATGGTTGTCTGTCTCTGTGTGCCGCCCTGCGGTGGATTGGCGACCTGCCCAGGGTGTGTACTGCCTCTCGCCCGATCTCAGCTGGGATTGGCACCAGCATCCCCCGTGACCCTGAACAGGATTAAGCAGCAGAAGACGAATAAAAGATGAATAAAATTTTATCCATATAACGTTGCTAGGTATTCCTCTGGAGTTGGCTGCAATACATGCCTTCTCCTTCATTTCAAGCATGTGTCAAAAAAACCAACAACAAATCAATAATATGGACATTGTGAGCTCGAAAACCAATGATGCCACAGCCTTCTGTGGTCGGGAGCTCAAGAGAGCAAAAGTGACCTGCGCTCTTAGAGAGGGAGGGGTGGCATACTCTCTGTCCTGCCAATACAGTGACACTAGCCAATCATGGGCATCTGTCAGCTAATCCTTGCGGAAGTGGGTGGATAGTACTTTCCTGTGAGTGTGTTACGACCCTTCATGAGCAGCATTTCAAAAAGATGCATGACGTGCCACAGAGGAAGCATATGATGGTCCTCACCTGCCCTGGGTGGTAGCTATTGTGCGATAGGAAAGAGCTTTCTGATGAGTGGAAATTGGTCATGACTAAATTAAGGAGAAAATCATCTAATTAACCTCACCAACAATCCCGTAATACTGCACAAGCTGTCTGTTCCTAAGCCCTATACAGCATAGTACATTTGACACTCTCATCTAATCAGGTTAAACTATCTTGGCAAGCCTGCGACGTGTGCCATCACAAACTGTTTACTGACACGTTCAGAGTTAGCAAACATGTGCCTTATATGATACTGACACTTGAGTCAACAAATTTATTAAGGTAGCTACTTTCTGTTTTGCACACACCGTTTAGATAGTAAAAACTATTTCTGGAAAGTGAAGAACCTTTCTGAAGTGATCGCATTTTCACACAGCACTTTGGGACTTCACAAAGTTGGGCTAAAGCGTCATCTGCTACTATATTTCTTTACAAAAGTGAAGCGAAATCAGAAAGGTGCAAAAAATCTTTAGCCCCCATCACTCCTTACCTCCTGTGATAGTCTTATCTCTAAATGAATCTACTTTTTAAGCACTAAGTCATGTTAGAAACCCTGACACACTGGGTGTCAAAATCTGTCAAAGCTTGCAGTCAGTGCTGACTTGATCAAGTCTCAAAAGTGCCTTTGCTTCCTACACTGTCTGCGGAGGTGGAATACTTTTCAGCCTCCGTTGCTGCAAGGGTGTTGTCTTACAACCTAGTTTCGAAGTTGTAGTTGTCTGCTGTACATTTTTTGAATACTGTATATGGGGAAGTCCAACGGCCATTTCTCCCTCACTGAGAACACAGACATCTGTGGCCACAGCTCACTCTTCTTTGATTAGATACTTAAATATACATGCAGCACTGTGCAGAGGCTCGGCTTTCTCACTGTGTCCTTATTTGGCAGCCCTGAGTGAGCTGTCCTCTCAATTTTGAGGACAGATGAGGGAGGAAGAAAAAAAAAAAAAAAACTAAAAAAGAAACAGCCCACAGATATCCTCCAGTGCTGCGTGGTAGAGAACATATTTGTCTGGTGCAGTGCTGAAATGTTTAAGTTAGTGACTTAATAACTTTAAATGATGTCTTTAGTTAGTTAGTTAGAGTGTGTGTGTGTGTTATAAAAGCACAGTGTAGAGTGCAACTAAAACATCTGTAAGGGCAGCGCAAGCTGTTCTAAGTGCCATCACTGGGCACAAAGACCCGCATTCAGTAGTATCTACTGCGCTCACACACACACACACACACACACACACACACACACACACACACACACACACACACACATATACACACACATATACAC
>JAQLOM010000034.1:16553040-16570104 GCA_030068315.1 Chrysichthys thysi
ATCACCGTTTCCTGCATGTTGTAGTATTTTTCCTTTGAGTGGAAAGATTTAATTTCATTATTTTTGAAGTCATTTTTTCTTTGCAGCATTTCCTTGCACGTGCCTAAGACTTTTGCACGGTACTGATATATATAGTGCCGAGATGGCTTGTGACAACAGCGGACCCTGCACGGCGCGGGACTAACGCTAGGAAGAAGATATATATACACACTGTATATATAAGTTAATGAAAGGACTTTACTGCTAATTATTACAATTGAGTGGCCTGAGCCATTGACTTTAAAATCATAGCATTCATAAATAAAAATATTTTTGATAAAATTCTACTAAAGAGAAGGCAGGTTTTCTTACAGTTGCAGATTCACACATGCTCACACATGTATTAACGCTAATGTAAAACAAGTCATGCTGCATTTTCATATTTTAGTAGCTCGTCAATATTTGGATAGCTCTTAAATCACCTCTATGTGCATGTTCTCCTCTATGTGCATGTTCTTAAGACGTAGAGCATAGCTTTCAGTTTTAAATTAATGGCAAGGATGTATTAAAACCCTACAAAAAGAGATTAAAAATGTGCAATAACACAAGTGCTGCAAATTGACATGACCTTTAAAAGGTCTTCCTAGATGGTTTTTGAGTGTTCAATTGTGATGTCAGGCATTATATATTTTCAGACCACTCTCCTCAGTTCTTACTCCCTTTTACTGTAGTGTAACTCATTTTAAGAGGCAACATGCACTGCAGAAAGAAGACTATGAAACAACATGACACTGGCCTGGAGTGACACAGTGACTCTGGATTTAATTCGAAATAAAATAAAGCATAAAAACATAGAAGATCAGCCTAAAATTTATAAATTGTGTTTATGGTGACTGAAGACGCAGGCGTTACAGTGGCATCAGTTAAAAAAGTTTATCTTGATCTAATATGCAGGTGTAGGTTGCTTGCTTAATGAGTATTTTGAAATTGCAGAACAAGAACATGAGTAATGGAAAAATGTGAATTTCAAAAAAACACAAATCACAAAAAATGTTTCATACACTCCACTGAGGTGGTTCTTCAGATGATTCCATAAAGAAATATTCCTTTAAATTGAAATGGAAACATATTTTTGCATTTAAGTTACATGGCATGACATGAAGAGCAAACAGAAATGCTGGAAATGTTTCAAATATTGTTTCTATTTTGAGCTAAACTGCTGTGGAAACCCAGCTACTGGTATTCAAGAGGAATAGGTTATTTGCATGAATTACTGGTGGTGTTCAGTATCTGCATTCCTGGAAATTTCTGGAGGATGCCAAAATGCATTTGCATTTCTCTGTCCCTTTTCTGTTGCTTAATTGCTTTTTTTTTTTTTTTAAACATGCTGTTCAAAACACGAAAAAGTGCCATGGTCTACAAAAACACAGACTGACAGTAATATAAATGCATTAGAGTGCAGTATTTGATATACTATTTACAGGTCTTAATGTAGATCTGTATAAGTTCCCAAAACAACAACAAATACACAAATCCAGTATTAATAACATCAAACAGACTAACCTACTGGCATATACATACCTTATGTTATATATTAAATATACCATTAAAAAAAAGAATAAGAAATTAAAAAATGAGTTCAACAGCATGGAAGCGCTTGGCATAATATTCTGCCCAGCAAATGTATGCATGAAATCACAATGATCTTGGTAAGTATGATTCGTTTTTTTTTTTTTTACTGTACATACTGAATAATTCATATAAGTTACTGAGCAGTAGGTGTAGACATTTATAGAGTTTTCTCTTTCCATCCACCTTAAAATGCTGTTTTCAAAATTACCAGTGCTGGTGTGAACGAGACCTAAACCTGAAAGTTCTTTTAAGAACAGTCATAAATATGTCCAGAGACCATTTATTAAAATTGCAGAAACATGCCAAACGAAAGCAAAATTACAGCTTGCACTAGGTTTTAATTATAAAAAGGGCCATCAAGATTATGTCTCAGAATCTCAAAATGATCAAAAAGTTCCTTAAAAATAACAATATTGCCATGGAAATATGTAATTGATATTCAAAATTCATATTAGATATCCATCACATTTTCATAAGTCCAATGCCTTTTTAAGGCAACTTATATGAAGTGAGAATACACTCTTTTAGGTTTGTATGCGTATTGTGTTTTGTACAGGTTTCTGTGCCTCTCACAGCCTTCACTCATCAATATATTATGTCGTTCCGGCCTCATTTTGACGCCTCTGGAAGTTGTAGAGATCCGAATTAGATGCAGCTATAAAGAAGAAATAGCACACCTAAACCACACCCACTTTTTGTGCAAACATTGTATCCGCTACCTGCAAATGATCTGGGATCTTCTTAAACGAGGGCCATTTCAGAGGGCTATGAGAGATACTGTTGGAGTGAAAGGATTCATTAATCAAGGCAGATGTTTGTATATAGAAATGGATCATTATTATTCTGAAGGCTTGTCACGTGTGAAACAAATCAACTAGAGTTTTGCATTGAACTCATAAATTGGTTGTATTAAATTACAATGATCTTGGATCAGATCCCTGACTGTACTAAACACTATCTGAAACTTCATTACTGTTATAAATGTGTGCTAATGTAGATATTACACAAATGTGTAATTATAAATCAGTGGAATTATAAAGGGTTGGTATGCAATAATTTAACTCTATAAATAAAACAAACTATTGGTAAATGTCTTCTTCATACTAATATTTTTACATCTTTGCCATTCTGTTGCCAAGATAAATAACCTCCTGAGTTGTACAAATTTATGATTTAGGGAGCACCACGTCACTGCTGATTTAATAGAAACCCTCTGTGTTCTCTTCATGCTGTTCTCTTCCACTCAGCAAGTTCAAAAACCGAGCCCAAAGTCATTATGTGGATCGCACATCATTTTGTGTGTAAAGAATGAATCTTTATCCATCAACATTTATCATCATCATCATTATACTGACCTCTTTATTTTCTTCAGTGTCAATGTCATTTAATAGATTTTTTTATGGATGAAACACAATACAACTCCTCCTCATTACAGAATATTACTGTATACTTGGATAATTATTAAGATGATAATTATTAAGGTCATTGCTCCTCTATGGATTGAATGAAGAGTAATATTGCAACTGATAAGAGGTCTTGTGTAATGTTCATTCTCATTCGGTCAAATGATATCAAGTGTAAACAAAATGAACAAATGTCAAAAATGAACTAAATATCACATCTGAGGCAGAATAAACGTACTGACACTTCTACAAGACGTATTGGTAAAGTCACAAATTCTGAGTTATGCGTACAATAAACCTCTTGAAATAGGTTTAATTTATGATAATAGATTTATCTACTTTACTCTATTAATGTTATTAAGTTTTTTTTAAAGGTAATCCCAGGGTTTTCACAACAAAAGCTTGTGGCATTTGCTTGAGAGCTCCTAAAAAAGCTGTACCCTTTTGTCAAGATAGTTGCACCAAACATGACGTAATTCCCAAATGCAGCACTACATACCAAAAAGAGGCTAGATGAAGCTTAAGTTAATCTATATGATCAGTTAGTAATATGATAAGCCTGTGTGTGTTTGTGTGATATGCAGTGGAGCTTGCACACAAGGAAAAAAAATACTTACGGCCTGCATTTCCTAATCATTAACTAATGATTAATCAAGAAACCTACCCTATACTTTATCCTGTGGGTTAGGTTTGCTCTGATTTCCCCTGAGTCTCTCGGCAGGAGATTGGAGTTTTGGGATGAGGTCATTCATAAGCATGGCACAGAAAGCTCCTATGGCGCTGAAAGCCTGAACAGGGAAGATTAAACTTTTAAAGCTGGAGGCTGTACCGAGGATTTGTTCTAATAATTACAAACTTAAATAGTTTTGCTGAGAGACTTATGGCAGAATATAATGCTAGCTTAAGCTGAAGGCCTTTTAGTACATATGAAGAGAACGAATATAAGTTGCCAGATTCTATTAAATTGAAATTCTTCTACAAATGCCCTCACAGCCTTTTTTGTGTGTGTGTGTGTGTGTCCATTCAAAACAAAGCTTGAGAATTGTTTTCTGGAATAATTCCAACACAACATCTCCACAAATTGTGCATAACATCCTGTGATGCAGTGATGTCCAATATCTTTTAACGGAAACGTAGAAATTATTATGAGTACTTGGATCAGGTGCATTACAGTAGATGAAGTGCAAAATATGCAGAGTAAGCTTTAGGCAAGTTCATGGCTAGGAACCACTGGGTTAAACACAATGATATATGGTTAAAGTACACCACTGCTGAGTGCATTCTTACAGCCATGTGAGGATCAGTTCTGCTTAATGAAGCAAAACTGCCCAAAGGAAGCTTATAGAACATGCTTTCTTTATACACTAATCCTTCTTTTAAAATGATTAATCCACATGTGCTAGAATAGCTTCACTTCACAAAGAGCAAACAATGACTCCTAACTGTGAATGTCAAGTGATAAATGCCCTCCTTTACATGTCGTCGTCCTTATTGTGTGATACTAATAAAAATAGAACGGTTACAAAAGAAACTAACAATCTGTGGAACCAGTTGTTGGTGAATGTCGTGCAGGGAACCGGTTATAGAAGGTCTTGCATGCCTTTTCATTTCAGTGCATGAAGCAGGTAATGCAAAACACCAGGTAATTATAGCCTGAAGCATGCTCCCAGCCACACACACACACACACACCCACACATATACACACAACGCACTAGTTGCAGCACTACAATCACTACATTCACCCTGTTAACTGTAATGTGACATTAACATGCAATCACTTGCAAGCAAACACACACACACACACACACACACACACACACACACACGTTACTTGTCTAGCACCCAGACAAACAGAAAAGTCAGCAAAGGCAGGGTTCAGCAAGAACACAACATACCACAGAGATTCCCACCTTCATATGCACAGCAAGGCGGGAAAACTTTGCTTGGGTCTTTATCTCAACATACCTACCCTCTCACTAAGCAGTGTAACGCTATGCAGCGGAACGATGCATGTGGCTGTGCGTTCGCCAAGCTGAACCCAACAGCACTCTTAGATTTACGACACAATTTTATTTTTATATCAGAGAGCACTTCATGAAAGCTAGTCTAATAAAAACAAATATAACTGAAAGGTCATGAAGATAAGTAATGAGTTTAATGAATTAAATTTATACCCGACTTTATATACGTGTAAATTAACCAGGTCATTTGAACAGATCATATCTTTAAACTCAACTCCATACCCAGCCAAATAAAAGTAAAGTGTATTTTCCCTTGTGATGGGTGCTATATCAGAATACTATATCAGTATTATATATCAGTATAAAGGTATATCACAAAGTCCAATAATGTACCTTTGATAACTGATTCAAAATATTCAACATACACACTGAAGGTATAAATCCTGCATCCTTGATGGACCACACCAACAACAAGGAAGAGTGCAGTTTAAACTGGGTAAAAGAACGATAACGCATCGGTACCTTTATTTGCAGGACATTTTGGGCATATCCACTCCAGGTAAGTTTCTCTTGCAATTGAAAGCACACACAGACATTTTTACAGAATCATGAATTTGCATAAGTCATTTGCACAAGTTTGATCCCTCACAAATTCATATCTTATCCTAACTTTGGATACATCTCCCTCTGGATCATCAATCCTGGCCCACTGCATGCAAATGTCTCCAACAAATAAAGCCCAAACACATGACGGAAATGAGTGAAGATCATGGGCTGATGATGTCCTTCTTCTCAGTTTGAAACAGTGTATAAATAAACAAATAAGCTCTGAAATGAAATCTGGCTCTGCTAATCTGGCACAAAGGAAAGGCAGCAATAATAAAACAAAGCCTACCTGTTGTGTAACCATACCTGCTCGTATGACCTGTTTCCTGACTTAAATCATATATATCCCTGAAATATCAGGGAGAGAGGAAAAAAAGATAAATGTCAGCTCAGTACCGGCGCCCTGTCGGTCCCCTTAACGCCGGAAATAAATGGGTCTCGCGCACTTTTTTGCTGACGCATGCATAATCTTTCGTTATGTACAGCACAGCAGCAGGGAAGCACATTACATAAGCGACATAACCAAAACACTGTGTGTGTGTGTGGGGGGGGGGCTCAGAAACACCGACTGTACATGATAAACGCTCTTATAACAAAACGCGCTTGTTGTGCAGGACACCAGAACATAATCCATATGTGATGGAGTTACTGTACCTGCTGCTCGCTTCCGCTCGGCTTTCTTCTCCTCGCGCGCCCATCTCTACCCGGTAAACGGCCACGCGCTTTTTTTTCTTTCTTTTTTTTCCTCTTCACGCGCTCCCGCAGGGTTAAAGGGCGCACGTTATACTATTATTCATGCACGCGCGCTACGTTACGTCGCGGTGACGTGCAGCTGTAAATAAAGCGTTGTGCATGAAAATGCAGATCTGTGTTCATGTGCCTGGATAAAAAGAAAGAAAGAAAGAAACTGTGAAGTCCCGTGAGGACACCAGAAATACCTTAACTTACCTTAATTAAACCTTTAATTATCTTCCCTTTACTTACATTTAATTAACGTTGTCTAGCCTACTTGCCAACAAGGCGCTGGATGTGGTCTAGAGCTTTCCATGAAGTCTGTTTTGGGGAAAAAGAAAGGAAAAGAAAAGAAAGAAAGAAAAACGGCGACATTCTTGTGATCCTAATACTACTACTACAGAGGAGCTCAAACTTTTGGCAGCAAACGAACCTGTTGAACATTAAGGAACCACTCCCTTGGTTTTTTTTTTCTTCTTAAATCAGCATTTCTGTGAGGGTGCTGTGGTGGTGTGGTGGTCAGCTGTCACCTCACAGCGAGAAGATACTGGGGTCGACCTGGGCGCCTTTCTGTGTGGAGTTTGCATGCACTCCCTGTGTCCGTGTGGGTTTCCTCCGGGTATTCTGGTTTCCTCCCACCATCCAAAGACACACACAGGGGTTAGGCTAATTGGCGACTCTAAATTGGCCGTAGGTGTGAATGAGAGTGTGCATGGTTGTCTGTCTCTGTGTGTTGCCCTGCGGTGGATTGGCGACCTGCCCAGGGTGTAAACCACCTCTCACCCAAAGTCAGCTGGGATTGGCACCAGCTTCCCCCTGCAATCCTGAACAATCTAGTTGGAATACAAAAATGTCCAAAAGAATATGCCAAAAGAATAGTTTGGAGTGGGGAGAAAGAAGGGTTCAGTTCTGGTTTTACTGGCAGTGAGCATCAGGTTGCTTCCATCCTTAAAATTTCAGAGGTAGCAGTTCAGATGAGCAAGGTCAAGCAGCAGACATAAAAGCCAACAAAGTTACAGATTGGCAGAGGAGGAAAGTGATGCTCCACTGCAGGGATGATCATCAACGCCTTCAAATGTCACCTAATGTGACACCTCATGTGACCTAAAAAACAAACAAACAAACAAAAAAAACGAGAAGCAAAGAAAAAAAGTCCAATTTTCAGATTTTCCCATCACCTGGTCATCCAGTGGTCAGATAGAGACCTGGAAAGGCCTACAAGCAACAGTATCTTGAACACACTGTGCAATTTGGTGTAGGGTCATTGATGATGGGGCAGATTTTTGTTTGTGAAGGATGCATGAGTCAAGCCATGTACAAGGTTGTCCTGCAAGAAAAATTGCTTCCTTCTGCTCTGACAATACTCCCTAACTTTGAGGATTGTGTTCTCAGCAGGACAATGCTCCACAGCCACGTCAAACAAGGTGTTAATGGAGGAACACAAGATCAAAACCCTGTTATTGCCAGCCTTATCTTCAGACCTGCACCCCATTGAAAACCTCTGGAATGTGATCAAGATGGATGCTTACAAGCCATCAAACAAAGCTGTGCTGGTTGAATTTTTGTGCCTGGACTGGCATAAAATCACCCAAAGAGCAACATGAAAGACTGGTGGAGAGCATGCCATGATGCATGAAAGCTCTGATTAAATGTCAGGATTATTCCATCAAAAATTGGCTTCAGAACTCTTCCTAAGATTGTAAGTATTGTGTTGCTTAAAACTGAATATGATCTTGATTTTTTTCTGGCATCATTGAAGGTCTGAAATCACTACATCTTTTTTTTATGTTGACCAGTTACATACTGACAATATTTTTATGTGGAATTTGGAGGGAATTATTGTCAGCAGTTTATGGAATAGAACAAAAAATGTTCGTGAAAAATAGTAAACTGAAGACACTTCTAGCATTTAAGATGCTTCACCCAGAGTGAGTTACAGGAGTGCTTAGTCGTCTCCATCAAAAACATAACCTTATTCTATAACAAATGGGTCATGGTCTAAGGATACCATTGAGCTAATACTCTAGAACCACTGGTATAATAAACTTCCAGGTTTGAGGTTCTAGATGAACAAATACTAGAGTATTGTGTTGACTGATACAGAGTCGAATGAAGGGTTAGGCTACAGTACTGAGTGAACATATTCAGTTCTGTAGTGTTAACTCCTAAGTATTAAATCTTTTTTTTTCTTTGAACACATTAACCTTTATAACAAGGGAACAACATGAACTAGGGTATTCCAGTGTTGAATAAACACCAGCAGTATTGCATTTTTTTTTTTACAATATTCAAGAAACACCTAATCTTCCTTTAACTCGTACATTCAGTTTGGATTAAGCATCTTAGGTGTTGCTGTTGAATTTATTGTTGGGTACTCACCTATAGTGAATAATGTTTAAGCAGTCAAATGGTTTTATATTAATATTTTGTATGAATAGTGCTTATTTATGCTCAATATGGTTTTAAAATGAGCATAATATTGTGCTTTATCTTATTTTTAAAGTCTATTCACAACCTTATGCAAAAACAGAACCCAGGCATGCTATGCTCTTCTATGCTACTTGCTTAGGAAAGATTGTTAAAAACAGATACAGCTTTGTGAAATTGTTCAAAAACAACACACAGTCACGAAAGGTTTATGCATTACACTTTAATGCACAGTTTGGAAATATATTACAGCAGAACTGTCTTTGAAACAAGCACGAGCAGACCAGTGTGTTTCTCTTTGTGCTCAGCTTTGTTAAAAAGCCTTTTTTTTTTTCCTTTTCTTTTCGTAGCCTCATACCTGTTTGTTACACATAACCCCCCATATGTGTAATACATTATTATGTGTGTGCAGGTACATGCCATTACATACTGCTTACTTCATTGTGACCCATGTAATTTACAGCGATGTAATGTCCACCAGTACTGTTTAGCTGCACTAAAGGTCTGCATTCAGTATACATGCACGCAAGTACAGGGCAACACCAGGCTGGTATATCTGAGTACCTTTTCCACACGAACTGATAATCACAATAGTCTACACGCTACATCTAATAAGTTAAAAGGAAACACACAAATAAAACAACCCATCTTCCATAAACATGAACATACTCAATTAATGAAAATCATATAAAATAGCAGGTTCAAAATCAATAGGAATCAATAGGACCACGAGAATTAATAAGGATTTTAATATAATGGATTTTACGTACAGACTATAATAATTGCAACAAGTGTAGTTAAGCTTCGAATAATGGAAAACGCTGTGAATTACCTGCAAAATAATGTTTTAAAACCAGTGACCTTGTTCCCTCAGAGGCATCACATGTTTGCTCAAAGTACAGAGCCTGTATTAACTGCTAAATAAGATTTTATACACTTACACGGTGACATGCTGGAGAGAGAAAAGGAGAGCAAAAGCACAGTTAAGAGTGCGTGGACATTACCAGCAGAAGTTGCACATTTTATTTTTGCTCTGTGTGCTAGCACAGCTGGTTCAGCTGATCAGCTAATTATAAAGACCCTGATTAACACACCCACATAAAGTCTGTTCTTGCTAGAAGACTATAAATGTCCCAAATACTCAAACAGATGGAATGTTCTCTGAAAATAATTTCTAGCCATCATTTTTCTTTTTCATATTTTGGGTGTTCCATTAATGCCTTGCTAGCCTGCGTCACTTTAACACTGACAAACAGCTGAGTGCAATGAGACTCTATGAATGCAAAATTAAAATGACTATGCAATGAAGAAGTTGGTACTATCCCTGTGCCCACTGTCAGGTTTAGCTGAGTGGGATAAATTCTACAAACTGCTAATTAACCGATAAGCTAGCAGTCTAGCAAGTAGAGATCACTTTACTAGCAGCTATATTTATACTGCACCAAATCTCACGTTCTTTTAATGTTCCTCAAGAGGTTGTTTACTGGAGAGAAGTTCAATCACACATTAAAAAAGAGACAGAGACAAATAAAAATTCATCTACAGTGTTGTGGTCATCCTGTACTGTTCCTAGTTTAGGTGCACTGAGCTGGGGTGTCCTCACAGTGGATGAAAAAGGGGACTTGGTGGTGAGGACAAGGTGTAAAGGCACTGAGCTCAAAAAGTGCTCATTAAGGCACGAAGGTGGGATAAAGATTAAAGCTAAAGAAGTGGTTAAATACTGTTCCTGTGCAAGCAAAGTCTTCAGAACTGGACACATCACAGGAGGCACCAAATATCCCTGCAAACTAATACACATAACAGTCAGTTAGAATTGGAGAAACATTATTTAATTGTAAATAAATAATTAATAAATAATTGGTGTTATGTAAAAGGGAAAAACTAGCTAGTGGGTGGAATATTGCCACAATTGAAGTCAGAAAAAGTTTTCAGTATTTTTTTAATGTAATTTTTATTTGTGTGCGTGTGCGTGTATGTATGTATGTATGTATGTATGTTTTATATATATAAAATTTTTTCCCCCTGAAATCTTTAGGTTGTTTTGACATTTATTAAAACTAATCTGAAATATAACACTCTCAGTTTTAATAACTACAGCTATACAATTGACAGTTAGTATTACTGATTATTGCTTGACCTTTTAACCTAATTTGAACTGTTTATTTACTGAAATAAAAACCATATGACTTTTTTCTGCAACATTCATCAGATATGAAAAAAGCTTTTTGATTACATGACTTTCATAAAAACACTGGCCCTTATTCATCAGCAGTGCATGTGGTCAAATGTAATCCTAAAACCGGCAGACATCAACTCCACATACTCGTTTTTAGCTTTCTAATTGGTTTCAGCCCATCAACAGCTTGATAATTTAGCAGCACACTTCTGTAACTGAATATACTGTACACCTACACTATTATTAAGTAAAAACAAAAGACTTCTGTGTTAAAGTATGTTTATAGTTAATATATAATTAGGTCACGTTTTCAATTTGTTCCCACCAGCCTTTAAACGTAATGGGATTTTATGGTTTCCCCCCCTTTCCATGTACTCCTTTTCTCCGATTTTGGATAACTAATAGCTTGCCAAATGCATTCTATTTTCCGACTCACTGTCATAACACCTGCATTAATCATGGAGTGTTAAATATAAATTGAGATCTATAGAAGGATATACTGGGGCCATATGCATATGATACGGGCATATGGTAGGGAGCTTGTGAGCGCACAGCTGAGGATGATTTATCAAATGTGCTCAAATCACTGCTTGTTTAGATGTGCTTTCAGATGCAAATTTATTTGTACATTATTCTGTATCATTGAGTCTGCATTCATTTCTAAGCAGCTTTGAATAATAAGGGCCATTATACTTACTCAGATTCAATGAGCGTTAGATCCATTATTTGAGGAAAGATCAGGCATTCTCCTTTTCCACACCTCCTCAGGCTCCTCAACTGGAGAAACATAGAAGTCACTGCTGCTCTTCCTCTGTCCATGCCCACTGTCCATATCCTACACAGTATATACACATGCACACTCATGCAGTCAGCACTTAGAGACAAGTACATGAACATACGCTTTTGTTTTGTCCTGCATGGAAAGATGATACCTTAGTAGATAAAGCATACACACAAGTATGAATGCACAAAAAAGGCACCCATTCCTGTCCTGGTTGTATACACCTAGAATATACTGGGGATGTAATCAAATCTCAATACTTTATACTGAACAGATAATCTGTTGTAAATTACAACAGACACAATTACAAATCGGAGGTGGTATAAAAAAAATTACAAGGCATACTTCGTGTTATGGACACAAGTATAAAGGGATCGAGAACGAAGCTTGTGGGACAAAGAAAGACCACGGCCAATAACAAACCTGCATTGACGCTAACCAACTGCCTGCTGAAGGTCATGGTGATTTAACTGAGACTACCAATTTAATATTTTAGGAATTGGAACAAGCTAAATGTTAAACTAACTAAACACAAATACTGTGTGCAGGTACAAACAAATATAATAGTAACCACACAAGTGGGATTACACACACATTTCTAGCTGACTAACTCGAGTAATGAACTCAAGTAATGTAGAACTGTCAATGTGCTTGCAGTGCTGTTTTTTCTACCACTTTCCAATGGGGTATCATTTAAACAAATAAATAAATCATTCTAGTAAAGGCCACAGCCAATTCAAATTTAAATTCATATGCATTTACTGATATGGATATTTGGTGCAAATAAAAAATACTAATACAGATAATGGCATGGAGAGACACCCGTAAAATATAGAGGGAACGCAAAAGGAGAAGCAGGCATACTGGATAAATAAATAGAGAATATGTGCACTGTGTACGTGTTATTCCTGGCACTGATTTCTCATCTCATTTGCGCGCGTGCGCACGCACGCACGCGCACACACACACACACACACACACGTGTCCCTCAGGCAGCGGGATGGTGACCGAGACATTGATACTGTGACACACCTCACATGCATGGACATACTGTATGAATGCAGAAAGAAACAAACACACAGGATATCTGTCAATAAACACAATGGCAAGCACACTCTATCCCATCAGCGAACAAAAGCTTTTCTTAGAGATGTTGTGTTGTGATGCCACCAAGGAAAAAAGGCACATTGTGCATGTTGAAAGAAAAGAACAGGTCTTTCGTGCGTAGCTGAGCTCACTCCCTGACGTCACAGTAGCTCAGCAGAAGTCAGTCCAGCAAGTGATTATACACATTGCACACGCATCATTGTGACAAAAATGTGCCAAAAGAGCACTGTATTGCAATTATAGCCCTGATTTTGATGGCTAATTGTTCAGCATTGGTGCCATTACTAATAAAAAAAAAATTTGTATGTAAAAATCTGACATTTTTCTACCTCCTTCATATCTGCATTAAAAACCAAGACCCAGAACAAAACTCATACTCACCCTGAAACTGGGTAACTCCTCAGTCTCATTGACTGGAGAACGTTTAGTCATCACCAAAGGCACCTTGTAGCTGCGCAGCCTAACAGGATTGTGGGTAAGAGACTGAGACCTCTTGACTGCAGTATTGACAGCCTGGGCAAAACGAGAGGGTGTGGATGAAGAGTATGGCTTTGGTGCTGCAAAACTCTGCAGCTTTTCCAGAGACAGGCCAGCAGTCGGTGAACTCATTTGGCGTGGGAGACTCGAATACACTGACTCACTGAACACTTTAGTCTCCACTGGGGAGGAAGCTGGACTAGACCTCTCCATATCCTCCTGTTTTAGTGCTGGTGGAGATCTGTGATGCATCTCTCTAGTCTTCGTCTCCTCCTCCCACTGGACTGGTGGTGGAGGAAAAGGGAAGGTTTCCTTCATAATCCCATGGAAACTTTCCCTTTGTGGGCTACCTAGAGGCTCTTTTTCCTCACTCAGACTTAAACTGCGCACCACCGCTGAGCTGACGTAACTTCCAGGTGTTTTTTTGTGCTGTGGCAGGCGGAAAGAAGCTGGTTTGGGCCTGGTTGCAGGTGGAACTTTCTTCTCATTGGCCTGAGGGATAAAAGCGGAGTCTGAAGGAGATTCTACAGTTGGGGAAATGGATGGTGAGAGATCGCTGGCACTTTCAGACCTGCGCTCAGGCCTGGTGGGAGACGCTGCTGCTGGTGCTGTGGCTTTTTGACTTAAAGACTCCACTTTCACTTCCTGAACTCCAGGCACACTGGGAGACTCAAGCGTCAGCTCCACTTCAAAGAAGCGTAGCTTGTCCAAGGACTTCGGAGGCACAACGGTGTAGGTGGTCAAGCCTACTTTTGGGATGTATTCACGGGTGAGTTCATTTGAGGGCTTAGGCTTAGGCTCGGAGGCAACAAGGTACTGTAAGCTTCCATGTTTAGTTGCTGAGGGAATCTGTGTAGACTTTTTAGGACTGGGAGTCTGCTTAGATTTTGGGCTTTCAGAAAGGTGAGTGTATGTGGGTGTCTGTATATCAAAGCTTTGAGCAGAGTTTGGGAGAATTGCGTGCGCTTGGAGCTCTTCTGTAGATGTGGCCATATCTCTTTTTGGGCTCCCTAAAGTTACAGCTGTACAAACGACTGACTCCTGACTGGGTGCATCCTCAGTAGAGTTGTATATATCTGGTTGAATCTTAGTGTGTGTCTGACTTGCATTGTTTGCAATGGAAGAAGTGTCCAGCATGGTTTGTACTGCAGCTGCTGCATAGCTGGGCTTAGGAGGAGCCTGTGGCTCTGCTCGCTGGATGTGTGAAACTATGTGTATAGATCCCTGATCTGCATCCATTGGTGCAGTGCCCTCTTCCTTCATTGCTGTAGAACATTCAGCAGTTAAACATGTCTTTTCAGTGATCTCATCAACACTGGCTGTATAAGAGGAGAAAAATAAGGAATGTTGAGCTGCCAGACAACAAAAATTCCACTTTGTAAGCACTTAACTTCAATCAAGTTACTCCCAAAATGTGAATGTTATTACGTATATGCTTTTACACATCTTACCATGTGTCTATGTGAGTGGTCCAAAGAAAAAAAATCTAAGGAAAAAAAAATGAGAATATGGAAACACAACACACCATTGTTTGTTGACTGTAATTGAGCATCGGAATCAGCCTCTGGCTGATTTCTTTTCACCTCAGAGTCTGCAGCTAGTCTGTCAGGACAAAAATCATTGGAAGGTTTAGAAAGCCTAAACATCAAACTCTACCAAGTTTATTTTTATTATTTCATCTTGTTATTAAATGCAGCATTATTTTCTTCTCTCAAAACTGTCGTACTTGCCATCTGTGGTCAGATCAGAAGGCACTTCTTGTGGGCTCTCCCCAGGTGGTGGTACACTTTCCATCTCCGAATCCTGAATCGGGGAGGCAGTTTCTGCTCTGTCAGAGTCCAGAGAGACGTCGACAGAGAGGTTGATGCTGCCGTCATCCTCCAAAAGCTCTGGCAGAGGACTCAAGCTCTCAGGACTGGAGCGTCCAGGGATAACAGGAGTGTCCGGGACCATAGAAGACTCCCGATTTTCTTGGCTCTCCTCAGGAGTTGTTGGCAACCCTGCAAAATTTTAATGACATAATAAAACCCTAAGACATGTTTAAATCCAAGTGTTCTGAAGATACCAGGCTTAAGGTAATTGGAGCATTATATACATAAAAGCTGATACCACCCTTCCAAATGAATACACACAAGACAGCTTTAATTTAGCATACTATCACCACCTCTTCCAAGAACCCATAAATAACACCATGCCAAAGTTTCTTGTATAATCTGCATTCTCCAACATAAGAAGTAGTCACATCCTCAAACGGTGAGCTCACAGAACATCTGATATCTTATGTACACTTGGCTGGCTGCACGCTTCAGTACCTTGCAAAGTAGGTTTCAATCTGATTGGCTCTTCAAACTCTTGTGTATTTGCACTTCTGTACACCACGTTCTGATGGGAAAACAAACATTTGAACACTGACACAATGAGCTCATTTGAGCTAGGTACGGGTACAGCCTCACGTCTTTAAAAGTTATTAGAGCTTTGTTTGAGCATACATGTCGAGTAAACATGGGTGTGTGTCTGCAATGTCAGTCAAATGTCTCCTTTTGTGAAAAGTACTGCTACTTGTAAAAGTAGTGCTCCTCTTGGCCTTGTCGAGAGGCAAAAAATTATTAGACTGTCTAGCAAGAGAGTATTTTTTCTTTTTTTTTGTGCCTTGGCTCCTCTTTATGCTTGATGCTTTATGCTTCTTATGCTTTATGCTTTATGATCTGATCATTAAAAGTGTATAAAAAGCTGCTTCCACTTGAAACAGAGACAAGGGCTGCCTTTACTTCAGGCTATGTCTTGTATGGTTATAATGTGTTCATTAACTTTGTCTCACATAACACCTGGATGATTCTCTTTCTGCTTGAATTTCACAGAAGGCTCATTGGCCATTTACAGCATGGGTTAATAAAGAGATCCGTATTCTGCTCCTCAGAGGTGTCCAGGAGCAGCTTACATAATGGGCTGATGGGAGTAGTATTAGTGTGTGAGTGGAGCAGCCGGGCCAGAGTGCTGCTGTGCCACACGGTTCTTCAGAGTGAGTGGATCGCTCTTAATTAAGACATCTCACTTCCAGCCGCTGCATTCAGCACTTCAAGGGCTGTCGCTGGGGACTGGAGTGCAGAAGCAGTATTCAAAGAGAGAGCCTCTCTTTGCAGAGCGCTCTGTGATCTCTCTCTCTCTCGCTAGAGTTGTGGAGTGCCATGGAAATAGATAGCGGCCATCAAAATCTGGGCTTTATTTTTTTCTCTCTCCTTTCTTTCTAACTCTCCATTTTCCTTTGTCTTTAACATGTTCTTGTTTTTTCCCCCCTATCATTTCCCTACCTACATATATATCTTAATCTCCTTTTTTGCCTCTCTTTCTTTTTTCACTCCATCCCCCTTCGTTTTTCATTGCCTTTCTCCAAGCCTCCCTCTCCTCCTCCGTGAAGCTGATCATTGCTGTCAGCAGGGGAACGAGACAGCGCTGGAGATACAAGCACTCGGAGACAATTCCAAACTTTGCCCACACTTTATTATACAGGCTTCAAATCCCGCTGCTGAAATACTGTAAGACGTATTAAACTCTCATACACTGGCAAAAGGATATTAAAAAAGTACAGCACGCAAATAGAGAAAGAGCAAATTGAGGGGTAAAACATTGTATGGCAGAAAGAGAGTTGTGATAGCACCTCAAATACATACAGTCGTGGTCAAAAGTTTACATACAGTTGTAAAGAACATATCATGGCTCTCTTGAGTTTCCCGTTACTTCTACAACTCTGACTTTCCTCTGATAGAGTGATTGGAACAGATACT
>JAQLOM010000034.1:16582773-16597205 GCA_030068315.1 Chrysichthys thysi
CGTCAAAGACGACCACGAACTCTTCAGCAGCTGGAAACCTATATCAGGCAAGAATGGGACCAAATTCCAACACCAAATCTCCAGAAACCCATAACCACGATGCCTTCAAATTGTTTTGAAAAGAAGAGGAGATGCTACACCATGGTAAACATACCCGTCTCAACTGTTTTGAGACCTGTAGCAAGCATCAAATTTGAAATGAGCTCATTTTGTGCATAAAATTGTAAACAGTTTAAACATTTATGTTATCCAAGTTCTGTTATGAATAAAATATTGGCTCATGTGATTTGAAAGTCTTTTAGTTTTCATTTTCTTCAAATTTAAAGAACGTTCCAACTTTTCTGGAATTCAGGGTGTAATACCCTACTAAGTACCAAGTCCTCGAATTAGTAAGTTCTGGATGAGACAATACTAAATGGTAGTTTTTAGGTTTCAACAGGCCATGTGACTTTCAGCAACCCAATAATACAATTCCAAAAAATATCCATTATCTATACCGTTTCTCCGTTAAGGGTTGCAGGGAAGCTGGACGCAATCCCAGGTGACTTCGGGGTAAGAGGTAATCACATGGCTAATACAGAGATGAACAACCATTCACACCTATGGGACATTTAGAATAGCCATTAGAACCTAATCTGCATATCTTTGGGCTGTGGGAGGAAACCCACGGAGATTCATGCAAACTCCACACATAAAGGCCCCAGTCGGCCAGCAGGTTTGAAACCACAGCCTTCTTGCTTTGAGGCAACAGTGCTGTACCACCGTGCTGCCTCCTGAAAACATATGTTCTTAAATATTGGTACACCTTGCTATATACAGTAAACCCAAATTTCATCTCGCTAGACTCCTGTCTCTCTGGAGCTTTACGGTAATTGAAACAGAGCTGTTCGGATTATCATGGAAAACAGCCTAAACAGACTAAACTCTGTGTGAAATGGGCTGTAAGTGATCCTTTCTTTTAGATTGAAAGTAAACAGTTATTAAATGAAGCAGCCTGGATCCACTTTATACACAAGTCACAAGACATTTGAATGAAGTGATTTATTCAGTGAGATGAAGGAGGAAAGGGGGAGGCAGTAGATGAAAGCACAATAAATAAGATCCACACTAACCTCTTTAAGACCATACAGACAAACAGCCATTTTGCAGAATATGACTACATAATTTAGCATGACTTAGCGATTTAACAGAACACTGGATTGCAGCACACACACTGGTACTGCAGAAATATTTAGATAAAAGGTCAAACATTTCAAACATCATCAGTCAGCAGGGACCAGAAAAGTCGGTAGAAATGTCTGAAAAATCTAAACATGGCAATTTTGCAAAAAAACAAGCAACAGGACATGTAGCATACAGATGTAACTCAAATCCCACAGAACCATCTGCTACAGAGCACATTCAGCTCCAGCACATGCTATATTACTTGAATGACATGGCTGTGATTTGATTTAGTGAACACCCTGTAGGGTCCTTGACTGGGGAGTAAATATCCTCCTGCTGGCGACAGAACGCCTCGAACATGTATGTGTTTAGGCTTCATGCAATCTTTAATTTGACTAAAGCTGAGAAAAGGAGAAAGCCAAAGCAAACCCATTTGTTTTTGTAAGGGTAAGTCAGCAGACCATTAGGTTCATTTCGACCTTCAGACAGGAAAGATCTGAAGCAAGCAGACATGCTGTGTTCAAGTCACCGAGACTCACAGTGCTGTACATCTGCTTCATTTCCACAGATCTATTTTTAGGAAGCTCAGTATACAAATACACATAAATTAGGCATGATGATGTCTTCAGCAGCTACTCACAGTAAAATAGAGCTGTTTTGAATGCAGGAAGACTAACTGGTTTGACCTCTAACACACGACTTCCTCTGAAAGGCTCTTCGTACGTATGATAAGTAATGCCAATAATGCACTGCCGTTACAAGCTGGGTTTTCTGTGTAATAGAATTTCCTTGTACTCTGAAATAAGATCCATAGTCAAGCTGGCATCTCCAGCTGTTTAATTGATTCCGATTTCCTGGTTAAAATCTGTTGCAAGAGTTTTCGCGGTAAATGCCGCCAATCAGATTTGCTCCGCACTGAAATTATGTGATCTTAAGGTATGCTAGCAATCTCCAAATGGTGGTAATCAAGACTAAAACCTGAAAGTTGATGGTTTTAGTTTTACAATACGTAAAGGAATAACGTTTCAGGAAAAAATACCCTCTTTGAAAGAATGCTAGATGGCTAGATTATTAGCTATTCTGAGAGTTTACGGCCATTAACTGTACAAAGATCACAAAAGGAAGCATTTTTAAATGGTCTTTAGTGGGCAAAAATTGGCATAATCTCTCCCCTGGCCACCAAAGTGACAAGAGCCAATTGTTGGTGTCCATGAGCTGAGTATACAGCAGAGTGCAGATAGTGCTTCCTTCTTTTCTGCTTCCCTGTGGTGCAGCATCAGCAGCAGTTTAAAAAGATGTGATTGGCTAGCTTTATGTGCCTCAGTGTAATCATGTGCTCGTCTTCACCGTACCATGTTGGTAGGTAGTCGTTATTGCTAAGAACTCTGTTTTAGGTTTATTTGATTAATCCCACAGGGGGAGCCCTTAAAGATTTTATTTAGAACCCTACAATAATCTCAGAGAGGATTCAAGGGAGCAAAAACCCTGAAATACTTTTTAATGAACCCTTTTTCTCTGAGGGCATACATTAAAGTCGGACTTACACTACAGTCGATCCTTTCAACTATGGACACCGCATTAACGGATATCGGATGCAACGGACAACATCCGCTGGTCTGAATATATAATCCATTAGCCAGAATGTTCGGAACGAAAATTTAAAAATCCCAGGAGTTGCATCTGAGTCCTGTAGTTCAGCAATTGGCTGCTAGGTGGTGGTGGTGTGCGTTGTACTAGTTGTTTACAAGCGTCGGTTGAGCTGTGGTTGTTGTGAAGCTATACTGTTTTTACGGTGATTATTTGGTGTTTTCGCTCTTTTTCTGCCCAGTGCCATCATTATGCCACCCAAAGATAAGTCTAGTGGTAACAAAGTGTGTCAATCTTAGTATTGGCCAGAAATTAGAGTTCTAGTCTAGTGTTTCTGTCTCCCGTGTTTCTGAGGAATACGGTGTGAACACACATAAGGTAAACGACATTTACATATTTATTTACATTAGTATTTAATGTTCTTACCTATTTCTGTTGGTCATTATCCTGCTTGTCATGTGTACAGTACTTGGGAATCACTTTTATGGACCTTAGTGGTGCTTTTCCTTGTATTTCCACTATTTTAACCCTTGCACACACACACCCTGCACATCATCGGACTATTTACGCCAACGGACAACCTCTCCCCCAATTAGTCCGTTAATGAGAGGATCGACTGTATTGGTAATTTAAAGACTCTAGCAACGCAGTTTCAAATATATTTATAAGTTGCCGATTTTAAAAGCATTTGACAAGGTATATTCAGAATACAGTATGCAGGGTGTCCCAAAAGCAGGATTTTCCATGAAAGTTGAGAGGAAATCATCTCTGCATGTAACGTCACCATGTCTCATACATTAAGAAATGCTCAACATTCTTGTGATCAGCATATACAAGTCCAATGCTTTCAATTTAATAATTTGTTGTAATATCTGTATTTAAATAAATAATTCCCTATGGATCCAGGCTTTTGGGACACCCTCACCCCCACCCTTACTCCTATTTCATTGTAACTAAAAGCTACAAAAACTCCTCTTTTCCGCCTGAGCAGAACTGTGTGGGCATGTCAGATCACATACTGCAGCCCTAGAAAAGCACATACTAGCACTAGAAAAGCATGTAGGAATGACAAAGCAAATTTTCCGTAGTGCTTTTGTTTTTAACTTGTGACTCATCGTGCGGTGTGTGTATTTTGTACATATTTCTAGTCTCACGCTACTCGCATTAAAACAGCAAAATTACGTACGACTGTGGTTTGTGTGCACTTTACTGCTGTGTGTCTCTTGCAGTCAATTTAAAAAGCTATACTGATAAGTGGAGCATGTGTATACCACAACTGTTAAGAAACTGGTATAAAATTAGCTTATTACATCGCCTAATATAACACTGTGGCAAGAGAGTTAATTTAGGATTGTAAGTTTTTCCAGAGAGCAAGATCAGCGAGATCACATATTTACCCTTTTTACAACATTATGAGGTTTTATTGTGAAACATGAAAATCACTCTTAAAAACTGTCTTGGGCCCAAGGTAAATCATAGTGCAGACACTCTGCTGATTCCCATTCCTTTCACTATTTAAAAAATGTGACATACTCAGCATTACCAAACATAAACTAGTACACTAAACTAATGTATACATTAATGTATAAAATGCTGTAAATTCTAAAGAAGTCATTTCTGTTTCTGTGGTCGGGGTAATTCTGATTATAGCGGCAGACCTAAAAAAGGTCAAGAAACTTGGCAGACCCTGTACCATCCTTACAAACCTATATCGCTGCAGTACTGAGAGCGTCCTGAGCGCCTGCATTACTGACTGGTTTGGCAGCTGCACTGCCACCAATCGCAAGACCCTGGAGGCAGCTGAGCAAATTATAGGAGTCAAACTGCGAAACTTGGAGGACATCTACCAGACACACTGCCTGAGGAAGACTCACAATATTTTGGCAGATTGCGCTCATCCAACCCACAATCTGTCAAGCTACTATCTACTAGATGCCTTGAAAGCTCAGTGTCACCGTTTTTATTTGCAGGACAACAAACTACTGCATGTTAAATGTTACCTTAAGGGCATTACTCACTTTAAGTTTAAAGGACATTTTCCACAGTGTCACTTTATTCTCCGTTGCTCTGTTTTGACTGTACATACTCACTGTTGTCCCCTGCTACTTTTTGACTGTACATACTCATTCTCTCTTGCTCTTTATGTAAATATTGTACCCAACCGCATTCCAATATCGCTTTCTGTTTGTTCTAGTTGTATTTACTAAAAGATTATTGGTCTAGTCACTTCTCTTAAACAAGGTTTGTATGTTCATTTCTGTGGTATCGTTGCCTTAGTGAGTTTACACAGCCTTTCCACGAGCATTTCAATGGTACAACTGTCTCTGGTATGCTGTGCATGTGACAAATGAAAAGACTTTGATGTCCAGGCTATCTAATATAATCCTGCCCATCTCAAAATCAGCCAGAGGGAAAAATGGCACAAAAAAAGAAATTCAGAAATCTCAACTGGGGGAAGAAAAAAAAAAAAGTCACTACAGAAGCTATAGCTAACAGTAATAAGTTAATTAAGTGGTAGTAGTAGCAATAATAAGCTGATAGTGCATTTACACAATAATAAAAGTATCTAAATTCTAACTAATGCAATTCATAATAGCATTAATGATTCTGAAAAGAGGTTACAATACTGTAATCTCTGATGTATAATTGGCTGCACACAAGCACATGTAGATAGACGTGTGTGCTTAAACACAGTTTCGCACACAGAAGTTCCAAAGTCCAATGTTTTTTTTTTACAAATCATCACCCTCTTCACTGCAAAACCACCATTAAACTAGAATGAAGCACACCATTCTTTCAGATAATATGAAAGCCTCATCTCAGAACACCATCCCCCCCACCCACATTAACACTTTTAACCATTACTAAATGACAATCAATCATCATAAAGCAGAGATAATTGCTCTCATTTGCGTTTCAAAGAGACACTATGGACTGATGAAAAGTGATCTAGACTTTGGATGATATATGTTTACTTTAAAAAAAAAATACCTCTGACAGACATGGGAGCTTCCCGGTATTGGTGGTAAATGAGTTCAGTTTGTTTGGTGAAAGAGCTCTGTTTACCCCTCTGGCTCTAATATTCAGACAGGCATGTAAGTGCAGTACACATGTGACGAGGTGCCTCACACAAAGCCCTATTTGCACACAGTGGCATTGTGCTTTTTCAACACCTGACATGTTCCAGCCTGACCTCCCAGAGGCCTCCTCCTGCTCCAACTAGCTAACACCAAGATTTGATCACTGCATGCTCATTTATCAACGGCACACCTAATTTCACAGTAACGCTAACCGAAAATTGGCATCAACACCCTACTGGGGGAAAAACAAAAAACAAGCCACTGTGACAAATCATATTCTCACACTTTTATCCCAGTAGATTAATCTACATTCAAGCTAGATGTTATAAGCAATTGTACCTTTGACACTCTCAGAGTACAAATCAGGTTGCTGACATTTCCCTCTGCCCAGGAGTGTCTGAGTATTTAATGGCGTTAACAGACTGTACCAGGGCCAACTCAGCACGTCGCTCAGTGCCACAGGAATATATGGGAACAGATGTTCGGTGGGCATTTGGCCTGCTTTGTTCAGGAACACCTGGTACTGGGAAAAGTATGCAGCACAGCTGCAGATGGTTTGCATGCCCTTAAAAGAAGGGCTCAAGAGCCAGGACAGCAGGCAGAAAGCCGCAAAGAGTACATGGCATTCAGATGCCGATAAACTCCAAAGTAGTATACATTCTAAAGATTTAGGCTTTACCCCGGAATACTGGTGAACAAACAAATCAGACAATTATTGCTTTATTAGAACCATTAAAAATCATTAACGTCTGAAAACTGAAATTACACCTGAACTATTATTTTGCAGGGTTTGCAGAAAAAAAACGTTCCACACACATTGACTCCGAGATAATAGAAATCAGCTATGAAATGCTACCTGTTCCTTTGACAAAGGGGGACAGGTTCAGTGTCAGGTCAAAGATTATATAGAGTTATGTAGAGCTATACAGGGTTGTGTGATATTTGCATAGCAAATATCATGTGAGGAGGCAGAAATTCCTTCTCATAGATCAGAATGAATGAACATGGAGTGCCAGGCCTCATTGTAGAACACAATCAAGAAGATGCACATCTTGACTATTTAACTGAGTTCTGCCTCTTGTGTTGCAATTGCTCCATTTTCATCCGCAGTAGCCTCGGCTAATCACCCGTGAATGGTGGGAATACTACATGAAGATTATCATGTTTCCACAAGTCCTTAAAATCACTGATAATGGTTTCATTCATCAGGAAGGGAGAAAAAAAAACATTACATTTATCAGGTTAAATTACTTCCTCTATTCATCAACTGAAGCATACACCCAGTAAAACTGATCTGATTTTAGCCACTAGCCGTGCGTAACAGGGCAGCCTGCCCATTTTCAGCAGCATTAATAAAGCGGGTGAGGACTGAGGGAGGCTGGGGAGTGACTACCGTGAGCCTGATTAATGTTTTTAATACTTACTCAGCAAAGATGACTTGGCCTTTCAAATCTTACATAAATACAAATTATTTTAAATGCATGAATTCGAGACCAGTGAACTGAGGTAGCGCGAGGTATCTAAGGTCATGTATTCAGAGGAGGCAGAGATAAATGTTGTGTAGATTCCATACATTCCAGTTCTCATTATTACAGCTGGTATGGACTGAAGCTTTCAGAAATAAATACCGTTACCTCATGCCATTGTAGAAAAACATTATAAAAGAGAACAATTCAAATGCACTATGCACTATACACAGTGTTTCAAAAAACATATAGAATTATATACACATCTGAAAGGTCGATAAAGAAGGGACCCGTGTTCCTAGTTAGCTTGTAATTTAGCCAAGGTCGTGACCAAAAACCGGTGCAATAATCTAGGCTAAAGGCTGTGAAACAGTTGGCTGTTGCAGTGCTTCTGTAATGTGTGTATCCCACTGCTCCACTGAGGAAAGGTGGGTTTATATTCTGAGCTCTGAACAATGCACCAAAACTGTCCTGCTACCTACTGGACTACACCCAGAGTATTTTAGGAACAGTTCAACACAGCAAAGCAGTCCATTGGGAATTAACATGGTCTATTCCATACAGACGAAATGAAATCAAACAACTTGTTAAACGTTTCCATATATTCAAATCTGCATGACTTTAGTGTACAGAAAATAATCTGTATACTAATATAGCAGCCAAGGAGTACAGTGTAGCTCTAGTACTTTTCACTAGGAGTAAAACACATAGTTATGTCTATCTTAACCATCATACTATAAGCAAAACAAAACCTGGGAAAAGAAACCATTCAATCTTTTCCCATTTTCCCCCCATTCATTTCTCCCTTACCTCCTGATCCACTGGATTAGGTTCCCCTGTTTACAAAGCTGTCATAGTCCACAGATCCAGACAGAAGGTCACACAGAGTCAGCTTCAAACTGCCTGCACACACCGAACTACCTTAATGCCACGCCTTTGCTCATGACATCAGAAAGCTTGGCTTCACATACCTCTCTCACTCCAGCCAGCTGTCATAGAAAACTCCTCTGCTGCTGAAGTGCCGTGCGCATATGTGTAAGAGTGTGTGTAAGAGTAACTGATCCTGCTAGTGCAGACAATCGTAAGCAGACTAGTAATGAGCTTTGACTCTGGGGAAGGCGGATAAATGACTGTGGTGCGGCCCCCTAAGCATTAACACACTTATCTCTTGTGGTGTGACAAACTATGAGGCAGGACTTACACTAATTCAATCAAGTGTTATCTTTATCGGTTTTATCCAAGTGTGGGCATGTGCATTCTTGCAGCTGACATTTACATACATCTCCCCCACCCACCCCCGAAAAACACACACACCTCACATGTAGTTGATCAGCCAAGACTTGTTTGGTGTCTAAAGTCTGCTTTTTAGTTTGCACTAAAGCTACAAGGTTGCTTAAGAAATAAGGGAATTCATTGCTATCTGTTTAGCACTTTACATACTGTAGCTGTAAACTGTAATCTATTTACTGATAACCATATTAAGTTGTTGTCAATCTCAAATAAAAATACATAATCTCAATAAGATAGATGAACATGTATATACTCCCTCTAGCTCCCTAAAAGTACTCAGATAAAGTTGTTCATAATAGTTCAGTCAGAGGTTTTATTAGGACGCCTTTCTGTAACACGGTAGAAATAGCGTCATTTAAATCACCTTGGACGTGTTCTTATTGGTGTCTGGGATTGTTCTGACGATATCTACAAGTTTGGGGTCCAATTGATGTACCCCCACTTGGTGAATATGCCGTCTCTAATGCCCATACTTAGTTAGATTTCTTTTTTTAATGAAATATGACAAATATTAGGTTTAAGCATCTCGTACCCACACACAAGGAGTGCTGAAGGAAAATGGGAAATTTAATGTCATCTAAGTGCCATGAAAATCTGCTGTCTTCACTGCACTGCAACAGCATGATGTATGTACTCACATTCCTGTACAGGCATGTTGGGCCCCAGTGGTGTAATTAAATCGTGTGTTTAAAAAAAAAAAAAAAAAAAAAAAAAAAAAAAAAAAAAAAAAAAAAAAAAAAAAGCTGATTTTACCACGACTGTGCTTTTGAAGTGCAACGTTATCTGTGATAAAAAAAAAAAACCTTGATGTCTGACACAATAGCTCACTGATGTCCAACTGCTGATTAGATTAATTTCCCTCAGTGTAAATGTCTGATATAGCGATTGTCATTAAGACAAGATTGCCAACATATGAGCCAAAGAGTCACTGTAGTCAGTTATAGTTCTCTGAATACACATACTGCTGCTGTGGATGGTCAGACATAGATCTGTACATCCCAAAAACAATTTATGCCTCACCTTTTCTTTCATACATGATCTCATCTGCATACTGTAGATTTGTGCTGTCTAAGAGCTGCTGCTGTAATCATAAAGACTTTCCTGTACTTATCCCAGGACGATTGTCCACAATATTAGTTACTAAATGTCCTTTCAACACACCTAATACTATTATCTTTAGTTTTCTACAACTGTAATGTTTTATAATCCCACTATCTGGTGTCACCCAGAAAAGATGTTGAAAGACACCAGGTGCAAGTATGAACACTTGTCTTCCTAATGTTTTCTCAGGGAGTTTTTATTTGTCACTGTTGCCTCTGGCTTGCTCATTAAGGATCTGAAGCTACATCTGGATTTTTGTAAAGCTGCTTTGTGACAACGTCCAGTGTAAAAAACTGTTTTACAACTCAAGTGCAATCAACTTGATGATAGTTCTTGCTTGAAAACATTTTACAAGGTTTATCATAAAACTGAAGAACCAGTATTCATGTTTTCTTTATGAGATTTACATGAAGTTATAAATCACCAGGACGCACAGTTTGTCAAAGTAAGAGTGCTGACTAGCAGACTCACAAAACTATAATTCTGACTTCAATGCCAGTACCAAGTACAGTACCACAATATCCGCCCAGCCCATCACCTTGTTTAATTAGAGTTTACAGGCATAATAAAAATGTCACCATAGTGTTAGGCTATTTAAATATCTAAATAAATCATACCGATTGCTAAATTGTTTGATAGTACTAAGGAAGTATTGAATACTACTGCTGATCTAGGATCTAGAACATTCATTTGTCTTCAGAACCCAATGTCTGGAGTACCTGGAGCAAATCCCAGGAAGTCCAGGACAAAAAGGAGGTGCAGGAGAACAAGGATGATGGTACAAACACAGGCACACGTTTGTATTTATGTCTTTTTGGGGACCTCCTATTCATTTCTATAGTCCTAACCCTAACCCTAATTATGACAACCCTAACCCTTACCCAGCCCTAAACTTAGCCATAAGTAATCAACAAAATGCAAAACTTTTGGCTATTTCAGATTTTTGATTGGTTATACAGATTTTTATAAAATTTAGTTTTCCCTAAAAATGTACCCACAAGGTAAAAATAACAGATTTGTATCACATTGTGGGGACACTGTTCCCACAATGTATTAAAAACCTTTTCCCTTTCTCTCTCTCACTCACACACACACACGCGCACACGCGCACACACACACAGAGAGCGATCCAGGATCTGGTACACATCCTCATTGTATTTGGAGAATATGGTGCTACATGGCCACTTTGAAACCTCTTGGTTTGATGTTCAGAATAAAATTCCCATGAGTTTGACAAATCACTATGTATAATAGAGCTGTTTTAAGCATGATCAGTGAAGACCTGCCCTTGTGATGTGTTCAGGATGACAAGATGACATTAGGACAGCTCAGGAAAGAGCACCGAGCAAAACTAAGCCGAGCCAAGCCAGCTGTAACTCTTTAAACCTGCTGACAGATGGCCTGCTGACACACTGATCATGAAAGCAATCAGGCAGCAAGAAATTTTGGAAGAGCATAAACAGCCAACCACATCATCTTCAGTCTCACTCAACTGCTGTTACTATTCATTATAATTTATATTAAATTTGTTGCACTAATAAAACTGAAAGCCTTCAAAAGTTCGGCCAACTGAGCTAACGTCTGTGCTAGTCAGCAACGCCCACTCTGCCATATTCCATATACTGCAAACCAGGAAATCAGTAATGGAAATTTACAGCTTTATCAGTACACTGTAGTCTTCATCAAATGCACAGTCAACATTAGGATTTTTTTTATATTCAGCTACAGTCAGAGGACATTTGACACTGTGCTGTAGCCTAATTTCCTCATCGCTCTCAGTGTTACACTGTGAGAGCGATGAGGAAATTAGGCTACAGCACAAGAATATTTTCCATGTTTGAGTTGTTTATTGTGCATAGATTGTAATATGGACCTTGGATGTTTGGGTGCTATTACTTTGTTTCCCCATGGGAGCTCTGTTCACCTGTTTGTAAATGTCAGAGTAATTCTGTTCGTGACGTGCTGCAATAGGCACTAAACAAGAACAGGAAAAATACCACCGAAATAATCAATTAACAAAAAAGGGAGAGGCCCAAAAAAATTCTTATCCTCTTAAAACGCTTATCCTTTAAGAGGAGATTACACTCGCATGTTCAAACATGACCCATAATTTCACCAGAGTTTACACAAAAAATATCTCTCAGGCAGGCTCTTTAACATACTTCAGTGAACAGGCTATTTGGAGTTCTGAATCATTGTTTGCAGTGTGGAAAGTTTGATTCAACGATCGCAGCAAATCATAAAGGCAGGAAGAGGTGACCTTGAGATCACAGCGGTGGCGCTCTTATACAGAGTGTGAGTAAAGCCCAGCTACATGGTGAGAGGGGGTCTTTTTGTTGTTTGCTAGTTTCCATCCCCCTTGGCCCAGTCTGCAGGACAATGTTCCTTTGCCAGTTTTCCTGTCTCCTTTTGAAAAGAGAGGCAATGTTAAAAACACACTGTGCTGACAGGATCTGTCGGCAAAGCTGCCTACAAGGTGTGACGGCCGTAAAAACAAAAGCATTATACTTGTCGAGATTCCTAAACATGACTGCATGCTGAAACAAAAGCAATTCTCTCTCCCTTTAAATGAAGCCTAGCCTTTTCGCGAGTGCCTCCTAGCTGCTAAGGCAGGTTTCATTGATTCGAGTGTAAAATACTGTAGGTGTGTTTTGAGACCTCCGGAAGTATTGTTAGAAGGCAGGATTTTTGACAGGAGGTAAGGCAGCAGAAGAGTGTGTGTAATGAAAACAGAGAAAGAGCGATATTCCCAATGGAAAGACAAAGACCAGAGCCAGGACCACAGCTGGTAATATTGTAAGAGAGGTCACTAACAGTAAACACAGGCTTCTTAGGAAAGGTCTGGGAAGACCATTACTCCAATAACACTGAGTGTATGGGGGGGGGGGGGGGGGAGAGAGAGTCAATTCTTTATGTGAAACTACCATGTCCTATGTGCATCCTGCCTTAGTTAAACCAAAACAAAACGTTTTTTCCCACACTGCATCCCTCTGCTGCCCCCTAAAACCCCACTAGCACTTTCTCACTCACTCACAGAGGAAGATAATCTCATAGAGATTACAAAATGCACACAATTACAGCCACCGCTATAACAGCTCTGAGATTATAAAGCAGTCCATTCCACCCGGTAAATAATGCGTCAAGAAGCTGCGGCAACAAGGGCACAGAGCTAAGGTTGTTACGATTTTGAAAGCCATATACTCAAATTAAATGCTGAATCTGAAGGCGCAAATCACGTTCACTGAAACAGCAAGTTGTGATAGAGAATTTGTGATCAGTGATCCCTAATGGGTCATGTTAGAATTCACTTTATACAAGTACATTCAGAGGACAGCCGGGCCTCGACCGATCCGGTATGGGAGTCACAGAAATGATTCGCATATTTTTCTGGCATAGTTTTACGTTGGATGCCCTTCCTGCCACAACCCTCTGCATTTATCCGGGCTTGGGACCGGCCCAAAAAGACACTGGCTTGTGCCCCCCTGGGGCTGCATTACATTATTCTCAGATTCTGAACTGGATAAAATCATGTGTTTCACATCAATCTGTGTAAGCATTAAATGACATCTTCCATTTGTTGGGTATGAATACAATATCAAACATTATCAGTGTTTCTCCAGAGAGCTCTCCATGTTCACGCTCATTTTAAATGGGAGGTTTCAGTGAACTTACTTTTACTGTAGCCTCCGGCAAAAGGTCAAAAGTAAGGTCTTTCCCTGATGGACGGCCACCCTGTCATTCACCCGTGGCTTCTCCTGGGCCCAATACATCCTGAACACAAAGTTCCCAGCACACACACAAACACATTCTCTGGATACTGCTTAGAGTATCTGCCAAGGCTTTAGATAAAGAAGCAGCAGAGGATTTACTCCAATCAAGAATTTATTTGAAAATCATGTTCTGTTTACAAGATAAGCCAGCTACAATTAAAAGTTCTGAGTGCTACACTAAAGGCTCCCAACAACTACATGCCTCAATACAACTGTGTGTCAGGCGCTGTGTGTGTGAACATGTGGAAAGAAAAGTATGTTACTAAAGAGCCAACATTTACATAGATGCAGGAAAAAACGGCATTGCGTCTGGAGTCATAATTATGGCCATTACAACGCATCCTTTCTTCAAAGACAAAGGTGCATTGTCTGTGCAGAGATGCATGCCAAAGAAACAGCAGCGAGTAGCAGATCACATGTTTAGTGGCTTCAAATAAAAACACAACAGACAAATATTCTACCCTTCACCAGAACTAAGCATTTTATCCTAAAAAGCTGAATAAGTGTACTAGAATAAAACAGGAATATTTATTTTTAATCCTACATGGGGAACTATGGGTATCGTTATAGACTTATATAACCAGTAATTGTCTTATTCAGCTCTGCAAAGATACCACTTCTGCCACTATATACATGATTTATGTCATAAATTTTGATATTGCATAATATAAATGATAATTTATTACAGCAGTTGTTTGCATGGCAATATCTACAGGACAGTGACGTGCAGTGAGGTCCATGGCTTGTGAAGCAGTAGCATTTCGTTAGGTGATTTCTGCATTCATTTGGTTTTCTTCATTAATCTCTCAGTTGCCAATGTGTACCTTATAGACACACACACACACTTTATTTATTACCTCCTGTTTCGATTGAAAGTCCGGTTTAGAAAATTGTTTAAGCTTGGATATAAAATCCTCCATTGTAAAAACAGGCGGGGCGAGAGGGGAAAAAATATCACAGCACTTGACTCGCTC
>JAQLOM010000034.1:16605415-16617149 GCA_030068315.1 Chrysichthys thysi
GTGTGTGTGTGTGTGTGTGTGTGTGTGTGTGTGTGTGTGTGTGTGTGTGTGTGTGTGTGTGTGTGTGTAGATGCCGATGTCACATGAGTACTTCATGTGGGTGAAGGTCATGTACTCAGTGGGGTACAGCGTCTCGGTGATCTCCCTCACCATTGCATTCATGCTGCTGTGTGTGTTCAGGTACAGCCTTGTAAGTGTGTGTATGTTTCCTTTATATAAACCTAATAAATCTGTTTTTAATATAAATACTTTATGGAATGTTGTTTTCTCAGAAAGCTCCACTGCACTCGAAATTTCATCCACATGCAGCTCTTTCTGTCCTTCATTTTGCGGGCTGTTTTCATTTTCATCAGAGATGCAGCTTTACTCTACTCACAGGATTATTACTACTGTGACTCTCACCCGGTACACACACACACACACACACACACACACACACATATCCAGGAAATATGCACACATAAATTAGCAATACACAAATAGTTATAGATGAAATTATTCTGTGTCACTAGTTTACATAGGTAAAGGAGTTATCTGTGTTATTCTTTGGCTGTATAAAATATGGCTTTGTACTTTCTTTCAGCTTGGCTGCAAGGTTGCACTGATTTTCTCTAACTATGGTATACTGGCCAACTATAGCTGGCTGCTGGTGGAGGGTCATTACCTGCACAGTCTCATCCACCTCTCTCTTCATTCTCCAAGAAAACGCCTGCACTGGTACATCAGCTTTGGCTGGGGTACGTCACATTCTCGCTTTCTTCTATCCTTATATTCTATCTTTCTTATTTACACACAGAAAATATATAGTCAACAGCAGAATTATTGACAGTCTTCAAAAGATTGGACAAAAATTCATTCATTCATCGTCAGTAAATGTTTTATGGGCATGAAGCAGGAATACACACTGGATGGGACGTTCACACCTGGAGGCCATTTATTGGAGCTAATCCACCTATTTACATGATTTTAGGGCCTAGGAGGAAACTGGAGAACCCAGAGGAAACCCACACTGACACGGAGAGAACCAGCAAAACTCCACCCGAACAGTAACCCTGGTTAAGGAATGTACCACAGACCCTGGAGGGTTTGAGATTATAATGCTATCCACTGCCATCTGCTGGAGTACTTTCTGACCACAGAAAATTATGTTGGCCAAAAATGAGGTTATAGACCTGTAAAATCCCGTTGGCATTAATCAACATTTGGTTGACTATTTGATGGAACATTTGGTAAACTAGACAACTTTTAACAGAAGAGAGACAGATGATCCTTGACCTTGAATTGAAGAGAGTGGTCCAAGTATCTCCAACATTGTTATAAGATTTGTAATGCTGTTATTCTTCCGATGGGAGTCTTCACAGAATAATAACTGTAGGTGTGTCAATACTATTTGAAGAAAAAAATACACTGCATATGAAAATATTTTAAGCATTGTGAAAAAAAAATATTTATTGAAAATAATAAATAAAACGGGCGGTACGGTGGCTGACTGGTTAGTACTGTCGCCTCACAGCGAGAAGGTCCTGGGTTCGAGCCCTGGGTTTGGCACAGGTGCCTTTCTGTGCGGAGTTTGCATGTTCTCCCTGTGTTCGCGTGGGTTTCCTCCCACAGTCCAAAGACATGCACAGTGGGGATCAGGCTAATTGGGTACTCTAAATTGTGTGAATGTGAGTGTGAATGGTTGTCTGTCTCTGTGTGCCACCCTGCGGTGGATTGGCGACCCGCCCAGGGTGTGTCCCACCTCTCGCCCGATTGTCAGCTGGGATTGGCGCCAGCTTCCCCCTGCGACCCTGAACAGGATTAAGCGGCAGAAGACAAATAAAGACGATTAATAAATAAAACTAGGGCAGGACAGAGGTGCAGTGGTTAGCACATAGCAAGAAGGTTCTGGGTTTAAACCTGCTGGACAACTGGACATCTCTGTGTTAGCCTTGTGATAGCTTTGTGAAATGCCTCCCTCCTGGTGTACCCCGCTGCTCACCCAAAGTCAGCTGGAATTGGCTCCAGCTTCCCTGTAACGGATGGAATGGATGGAATAAATAAAAACAGTGTATTTGTAGAGGGTTATGCTTAATTTAATATTCTTTGCATGTTTTATTTTTGTTCATTTTCAAGAAGGCTTCCAGTAATTCTACCATGGACACCAGAATCTCTTTTTACACATTTTTCTCAAACACACTAACAGACATCAGTATCTCTTAAACAAACTTAGTTATGTATGCTTAGTTATGTAAACATTTCCTGGGAAAAAAACAACTTTTGTCTTTATTGTCATATTCCATTTATCAACATTTCACTGTTATACTTTATTACAGTGGTAAACGTTCAAGCTTGTACTGTTGCGCTAAGCACTGACTCTGTTTCTTTTCACTCAGGCACTCCTACGTTCATCATCATCATGTGGAGTATCGCCAAATATCTGCAGGAGGACGAGGGGTGTGTTCACACAGACCAAAATATCAATACAATATGTCTTGCTCTTTAAAAATCTCCACACATGCTACAGTACATCAGGCAACAATAAGTTTCCAAACAGTGATAGAAACCTCCAGTGGCTGAACCATCAGTAAAGCGATGTCACCACCTGGAAGTGTTTAGTTCCCAATAATACAGGCATGACATAAAGTGTTTTATTGCTCTAATGCCATAGCATTTTTTCAATCCTAGCATTTTTCTATTTAAAGAATGGCACTACATGTATTTTAAAAATTGCATTGTTAATTTTAACGTTGTGGAATGTCCACAAGACAAGTAATTTCCTGCCATCACTTAAGTTATAGCTATAAACAGTCTTTTTTTTTTTTACTAGCCTCTCTTTTTTTCTCTCTTAAAGTAAATAAAATTACTTTATTCATATTCTCAAGAAACCAGAGAGTGCAGTGTACATTTTACTTTTAAAGTGACTTTCATATTATTTTCCCATAAACCTATAATTAGTTGTTTTATCAAATCATGATGTCTGAAGTTTGCTTATTTTACCTGGAACTGTGAGACTAACCTGTAGCTACAAGGTTAGCATTGCGAAATTGTATGTTTAAATCATTACACATTTGAATTAAACTATAAGGATTTATGTAGCATCTCAAATAGACTTGCTTCAGTCACTATATGATGCTTTTATACAAATGGAGAAAATAACAGATGTGACTCGAAGGATGAAGCGATTAGGTGCTGTTGTATGATATTCTATTTTAGATTTACTATCTACTTATTTTTAATCCAATTTTTATAATGAGCTTTTTCCTGTTATCTTAAAAATTTTTATGTATAAACGATGTTACTAAGATAAATATTAAATCGAGCTGAGAGGGTGACAAGCACTTTTCTTGATGCTAAATTGGTAACTTATTTGTTAGGAATACTAGATTTTACCTCCCGTACAATGTTAAGGAAGTAAACCTCTGACTCTAAATACATTTTGATTGGCTGAGTACATTTGAGGTCATAGGAAAATTGTAAAAATGTATATTGTAATATACATTACAATAAATATTCTATTTTTGGCCAAACTATTATCTTAACACACTCTCTGCATAACATTATCTGCGATCAGAACTAATGGATGATAAAAACTAGAAGCAGATTCATGTGCTATAATATCAAATGCCCTTCAGCTACACTTTGTCAAAATCTGAAAATGTTTTATAAAATTAAATGAAGTCATCTTGGTGAGACTTTGTGCTGTGTGTGTGTGTGTGTGTGTGTAGGTGTTGGGAGACAAGAAGCAGAGGCTGGATCTGGTGGATTCTGAGAGTTCCTGTAATCCTATTCATTACTGTAAGCAAACTATAGACATACAATTTTCCAAAATTAGAAGACATTTATCTGTCATCTTTATAGTCAGCAAGCACTTACCTCTCATGTCATCTATAAATACCATCTTTATTTCTTTCCTCAAGTAGATAATGTTTACCAATGTGTTTGTTTTTATTCATCATAAGGTAAACCTCCTGTTTTTCCTGAGAATCATACAAACAATAGTAAGCAAAATGAGAGCTCCGGACATGATCGGAAACGAGTTTAAACAGCACAAGTAAGTTAACCTCACTACAGCCAACACTGAGCACCACATAAAACTGTAATGTTCCAGGCAAACAGGAAAGAGGCAAGAGAAAAAGAACAGATGGAACAATTCTGTATTTTAGTTTAACCTACTTTTGTGATGCTGTTCATCTGCTGTATTGTATAAAGGAAGCTGGCCAAATCCACACTTCTGCTAGTGTCGCTCTTTGGTGTGCAGTATGCCCTCTTCACTTTTTTCCCTGATGGAGTCAACATCCTCACCTTCCAGATCTGGAACGTCATCGAGCTCGCCCTGGCCTCCACACAGGTGATGGCTTACAGTTGATATGTAAGGTATGAAACATGACTAGGTGTGCTGTTATAGGAAAATACTCAGCAACAAAATGCAGCCTAATATGAAGCAAAGTCACTACCCAGAGGTAATTTTCTATAAAACACATGTCCTAAAGTGATTTATTCCTCATATACCACAGCTGTTTTGGTTTCAGGTTCATGCATCTGTGTGAAATTCTCCTTAGAATGATACCTCAAGAACAATGATTAAATGTTTGTAAGATTTACTGTATATGGAATTATCATTGTATCATAACCAGCAGATGAACTGGTGAGATTTTGGAATTGATCCAAAAAGGGGAGAGGTCACAGTAAGGTCAACTGTCTGAAGTAGTTTTTCTTCAAGAGCTTCCTTCCTTATGCAAGTACAATTCAATCATATAAAGTAATAACAAGCTGGACTAGACCCATCGACAGCACGTTTTTATTGATTAAGGATTGACACAGCATACTTTCTCTGCATTTATTGTTGCATTTAGTGTTGAGTAATGATCCGAAAACAAGTTACCTATATCACTTACACTCTCCTAACACTTTATTAGGAACACTGCACTAATACTGGTTAGGGCCTCCCTTTGCTCTAAAAACAGCCTTATCTTCTGGATCCCAGAAGATATTGAAAACATTCCTCTGAGATTCTGTTGCGTGTTGACGTCAATGCATCACGCAATTCCGGCAGATCTGTCATATGCACGTTCATACTGCAAGTTTGGTTCAACCACATCCAAAAGGTGTTCAACTGGGTTCAGATTCAGTGACTGTGAATGCCACTGAACTCCCTGTCGTGTTCATGAAAGCAGATTGAGGTGACTTTTGCTTTGTGACATGATGCATTATCATGCTGGAATTAACCTGTAGAAGATGGGTAAATTGTGGCCATGAAAGGATGCAAATGAACCGCAATAATACTCAAGTAGGCTGTGGCATTCAAGTCATGACTGGTATCAAGGGCCCACCGTGTATCAAGAAAACATTCCCAACACCATTACACAACCTCCACCAGGCTGGACTGTTGATACAAGGCAGGTTGGGCCCATGGCTTCATGCTTTTGCTCCAAATTCTGACTCTTACCATCTGTGTGCCTCATCAAAACTTGAGATTCACCAGACCAGGCTATGTTTTTCCAATCTTCAACCTTCCAGTTTTGGGGACCCTGTGCTCACCTGCAGCCTCCGTTTTCAGTTCTTGACTGACAGAAGTGAAACCCGACATGGTCTTCTGCTATTGTAGCCCATATTGCCACAGAATTGCTGCTTACTGGATGTTTTTTTCTTTATTGGACCATTCTGAGTAAAATCTAGAGATTGTTGTGTGTGGGGTCATGTGGGGATCAAAAGTTTTAGAAATACACAAACCAACCTTTCTGCCACCATCATTCAAGCCATGGTAAAAAAAAATCACCAAGATTACATTTTTTGCCACCTTCTGATGGTTGAAGGCTGGCTCACATCTGCATGATTTTATGAACTGCACTGCTGCTAGATGACTGGTTGATTTAAATAATTATGAGTGTGTAGGTGTACAGATGTTCCTTAAAAACGTGCTTGGTGAATGTAAGTTATAGCAGAGGTGTTTTCTCATCACCCTCTCTTCTATCTTCTGAATATGAAAAATCAGAGCTTATGTTACCAAGAAACCAGAAAGTGCAACATCCTCTTACCCGAAGAGTCTCCCATGGCAGAAAAGTGCTTTGGAGCTGATTGTTACAAAACACACTGACAACAGAGACTTCTTCCCCAAATGTTACATAAATACATAATCAACTTACAGAAAGCTTCACTATATCAATGACTGCTCATTTGCTTTAAATCAACAGTTTTTTTAATCCATTTATTATTAATCTTATATTATGTGGAAGATCTGTCGACCAAGTGAATGATCTGTTACTATAGAAATGATATAGTATTAGAATGACCACATTAATATAAACCTGTGATTTGCCTTGAAGTTGACAGGGCCATTTTAGGGTGCATGTGCACAGTTTTTTTGGGTTTTTTTTGTTTTTGTTTTTCTGGCAGAAAAGTGTTGACAGGGTGCAGGGGCGCACATCGGGGGTGTGCCCATGTAGCTTTTTCCCCCCTCTGGCAGGAAAAGCGCTGGTTTCATGTGAGCGCTTCATTTCAAAAACTGAAAGAAAGAAAAAACAGATCAGTTTTGTCTCTATGATAAGTTCAAAACATATCACCACTAATGATTGGTATGATTGATATGATTGGTTACCTGAAAAGACACAACAGTATGATTGGTTGCGTGAAAAGGAGTGACTGTGATGACACTAGCATCTTTCTGAAAAGATGGTGCGGCCACAAATAAAAATGGCATGACACTTGGAAAAAAGACACAGGCTGAAGAGCTTTTTCTCCAGGCACCTGCATGCATGCTCTTATTATTTGGAACAAAAATGAAAAAAGATCCTGCCATTGCCATCCAAAAAATGCTATGTGAACAACTGTCTGTATGCTGGAAAATTAGATATGGGAATTCAGCATGGCTGTCTTGGTAACATGTGCACCCAGTTTACATTTACAACATGAATTTTAATTATATTTATACCTCAGTGCTTAAATCTGATTTGGCATCACATTACTCTGTCATTGTTTATACTCCCATATAAGCATGCCCCATTGTCTTTAATCCATAACATAACAGGTCTGTACATTTTTGTCCATTTGTCATTATACAAGGCACAAACCACACACTAGTTTAAAAATCCAAACTGTGGCCCATTCACAGAGAGATGTGACTGTGTGTGTCTCCTCTGTTGTGCAGGGCTTCATAGTAGCACTTCTGTACTGCTTCCTGAATGGAGAGGTAAGTGTCTCTGACTCATGCTTGCTCACTTGCACATTCTTCTTCTTCTTCTTCTTCTTCTTATTATTATTATTATTATTATTTTAGCTGGACGTTCAAATAAAAGCATCAGTACAGGTTTCCTAGCAAAAAAAAAATCATTTGTGAAATTAGAGAGGCTGATGCTATAATTATTTTTTATTATATGCTTGCCTGAGTCAGCACTAAAACATTAAATAAACAACAAATAGCACTAAAAGGAGTATCTTTAAACACTACACAATACCATACATCCCATACATATTTTTCAGTTGTCTAATGAAGATATTTGGAAATATTACTTTTTTGCTGCTTTTGTTCCTTTTCATCTTTGACCCCTACTAGTGTTTGTTTTCTTATTTTCACCTTCACAATACAATCTAACCTCTAACCTTTGACAGGTTCAGCAAGAGATTACACGGCGCTGGCGACGGTGGCGTTTAAAGCAGCGTGTCCAAGGCGACGCCAGATTGCACCATGGTTCCCTTAGCCAAAGTGGCCTACCGCTCACACAGATCTCACTCTTAGCCAGAGTTAATAACATATCCTAACAAACACACATCTTAAGACTATAACACAGACAAACTACAATAAAATATTATACACACAATTTACTGTAAAGCAAAAAACCATAAGCTCTTACTAATTACAAACATGGATGTATAACTCAAACTCTAAACATTAATAGTGATCTACATTAACCGTCTCAGTGTTGTCTGACTGCAGGATGCACTGTGGCTGAAAGAAGAATGTTTTCTCTCATGTGCGTGCATACACACACACACACGCACGCACACACACCAGGCAGAGATTCAGTTGCCAGGATTCAGTCCCATTAATCTGCTGTTAATAGAATGATAGCTGACATTTCACCATTCTACTTCAAACACTACAATATAAGGAAAATGTTTTATGTTGTATGTATATGATACAGTAAAGTGGCTTTTAAGTGACAAACAGCCTAGGCTAAATAAATGGTGGATTATTCATTTGCCTTACATTACATTTATATTATGTGATGTTATAAATTAACAATCTTTTACAAACTGCATCACATAATACAGGACAGGTTTTGAAAACGTGTCTTCATCAACTCGAACACTCCAAACAAGAAATTGTTTAAATGATCTTGGATCATGTTATATCATACTGTATTGTCATTGTTTACTGTAGTTTTAATTACATATTCCCAGCCAAGGGCTTGTTTACAAAAGATCATTTCTCAAGGCACTTCTCCAAGGAAAAAATAAGCATGGTATGATGTAAATAAATGTAAAAAAGAAAAACAAAACAGATCATAAAGCACTGAAGGAAATATTCATAGTAATGTTGCTTCATATTATTTGTTGTTACTTGCTATGTAGAGTAATGGTGTAGGTGTTTTATTTTGTTTTGCTGCTGCTGCTTATTACAATAGTTCATAAACATGATTAAAGTCTATCTTTGTAAAAATGTGTGAAATGTGTGATATGAGAAATTATTAAATGTACATGATAAATTATGAAATGTCTATTCATAAGCTTTCAAAAAGATTCAAATGAACTGAATAAACTAGTTTGTAGCATTAACTTCAACATTAACTTCAACATTAACTTCAATAAATCTTGCTTTAGGATAATATCTGATGGCTATTCTTTGAACTTTGTACATACTGTAACCCAGTAGTGATAAGTCTAGAATGGCCAATGCCTACTGTTTCTCCAAATCGCCACTAGAGGGCAGAAAATATGCCCTATTCTGGATGTGCCACGCTGCCATTCCATTGAGGAAAAAGAGGAAGATTGCCGTGAACTGGCACCAGAAAGTGAGCGTGAGTCTCAGAGGTGTAGTATAATCCCAGAATAGGAAAACAAAGGTCATGACCCCTGCAGCAGCCAATCCTGCAGCCAGCAGTACAAGCCATGTCCCGAGATGCCACCGCTGCCTAGATGCTCGTCCCTCGCTCACCTGTGATAATACCAGCAGCTCCAGGCCAAAGATAGCACTCACCACAGCCAGAGACACAACACAGCGGCACAGACTGAGCCCATACTCCAGAGGCTGGCCCATTTCCTTTCCAATATCCCTACTGCAGTTAGGAGGTGCTCCAGAGTTCTCTGTGTCCACTTCACATAAGAACCAGAGGCCAAACACACGCCGCTCGGTCAGCAGCCATTGTCCATCACACACTGCAATGGAGGACAGGACAATAGAAAGGGCCATACTCAGGATGATGAGAGTGCAACACAACACTTCCAGGAAAAAAGGACGAGACTTCTCCTTTGCAGCCTGTGAGTGATATAATTAGGGAAAGACACAAAAAGGAGATAGGGTTTTTCATAAAGTAGTAAAAAAAAGCCTTAAAAAGAACTGTAGGTCAGCAAAAGACTGCATCACCAAGGGCAAGGGATCACTACATTACCGCTACTATGTCAATGTCTATGTCAAAATATATTATATTATATTACATTACAGTCATTTGGCAGATGCCTTTATCCAGAGCGACTTATGTTTTTATCTCATTTATACAACTGAGCATTTGTGGGTTAAGGGCCTTGCTCAAGGGCCCAACAGTGGCAGCTTGGTGGTGCTTGGATTTGAACTCCCGACCTTCCAAACTGTTCAGTGATGGCCCTGTTGTGGTCCTTTCCCACTGTCGGACAGGGTAGAGGGGCTACAGGCATTGAGGTAATTGTGCATGTAAATGGCAGGTGCACCATGTAAATGGCTAAAAAGTAGATAGGTAGATGTATCTAATAAAGTGGTCACTATATGCACTACACACCTAGGCACAAATAAATAAACAAACAAACAAACAAGTAAGTAGATAAATAAATAATTCTTACTGAGAAATAGGAGCGCTTCAACACAGTGCATTGCTAGTGGCATCTGGTGGTCGAAAAGATCTAGTGCACAGAATGATCGTGGAGACTGCAATGGGATATCCAGTTAACAAACCTGTGTGTTTCAAACCTTCCATAATGTTGCTTTTTATATACAGCTAAGTAAACTATAAGGGCGGCACAGGGGTGTGCTGGTTCACTGTCGCCTCACAGCAAGAAGGTCCTGGGTTCGATCCCTTAGGTCAAGTTTGCATGTTCTCCCCTGTGGGAGCTAACTGGGGTACCTGGAGGAAACCCACACAGACACGGGGAGAACATGTAAACTCAGAATGGTGCCCAGGTCGACTCCAGGGTTCGAACCCACGACCTTCTTGGTGTGAGGTGACAGTGCTACCCCCGCCCCACGAATATCTAGCAGACTATGCAAATTAGCCTGTGACGTCACATGGAGACTTTTTAAAGCTTCCTTTAGATATTTTCCCCTGAAAAGAGTCAGCAGTACTGCCCCAGGGTGATTATATTTAAGAGAAGAGCCCTGGAGAGATGGCACGTGCTTGCTGGGCAACTATTAGAGATCCGTTAAAAAAAAAAAAAATCACTCATCGAAAGTGTTCATCCGCCGTTTGTAAACATTAAGTACCCCATCACTAAATATCCCCTAAAAAGTAAGGTTAATGTTATTCACAGTCTTCATAAATCCGTTGTTTAACCCTAACTAATAATTCCCATATGTAGAAAAAGTGAACTAAAACCATAATTACCATAACGCTTATTGCCGTCATTCTGATCAGCTTCAGACTTTGTACAGCCTTGAAGAAGGAGTCACACTTGTCTGTGCTACTGTGTCGGTACATTCGCTAACCATCCGATTCTTTTGAACGACCCTTCAAAGGGAACCGACTCGTTCTAGTGAGCCGCTCTTCTTATCGTTGTGCCCAAATTTCCAGCGTGAGCTTTATCAGCTGCTGTTATAAACACTCCACGTAAAGTCGGCCCCTCCTCCTCAGTTCAGCGAGAGAGAGAGAGAGTCGCGTTAGTGGGTAAATGACTCCGTAGTGACTCCGAGAAATAAAACACGACTTTCACGGCGTTTCGATTCTACAGCACGAATAAAAAGGGGGCTGTGACGTCACCTCGGGTAATGTTTACAGCGCAGATCACGGACACCATTAGGTCGTGTAATTTAGAGCAAACCTAGTCCACAAATGTAAATGAAATTACAGGGGGAAAATAAAACTATATTAGTGGGATGTCTTCTCGTGAGCTCGAATCTGATCCGAAGCTCAAAAGGACTTTTGAACGGCTCACGTAAAGGAACCGAGTCATAACATCCGACTCCCTTGAAACAGCCACAATTCCCATCATTATGGCCCCAGGCGAAAGTCCAGCAGTCTAAGTGTAGGCTAATTTCTGTTTAACATTAACCGACATGGGCAAGAGTCAACAGCTGAGCGTTAATCATCCAGCCACAGTCAGCTAGGAGGCACAGTGTGGTCCCATTCCCGGTCACGTCTCTTCAGCAGAGGGAGAAAGACAGAATAAATGCTGCCATGTGAAGGGGCTGAAACCCCTTTGCCTGAACTGCACCTTGTCAATATCATGTAGGTGATTATTGTGTAACTTAAGCAGTGGTGGAAGAAGATCCTTTACTTAACCTCCTGAGACCCAAACTGTAATGTCCATGCCTTGTCCATTCTTCTCACTGTTTCTGCTTTTTAGCAACTGA
>JAQLOM010000034.1:16708604-16719758 GCA_030068315.1 Chrysichthys thysi
CACACACACACACACACACACACACACACACACACACACACACACACACACACACACAGGGAGTCCTCGATTTACGGCGGAGTTCCGTTTTTACGTAAACATGATTTTCGCTGTTAGTCAGAACCCACACACTGTACAACATTGTATAATGTTAAAACAGCCTAAAAAAACCCTCTTTCTAAAGACTTTCTTAATAAATTTATGGGAGATGGCGACCAGTGTAACCACGAAAACACTGCAGGTCGATGACGCCATAAACCGAGGACTCCCTGGTATGTCTGTGTGTGTCTCACACACACACAGACATACATACATATATATATATATATATCATACGTACACCAGACTGCAACGTGCTGCCATGCAAACATCTTGCACACAAACTAAAGGAGATTCTTTCTCACCTGTCAGTCCAGATGGAAGCTGTGGCCCATCACATTCCTCCTCCTCCTCCTCCTCCTCATCATCTCCACCTTTCTCACCATCCTCAGATACCTCTTTTGCACTCTCCTGTTCCTCTCCTCCCTCAGACAGCTCGGCCCCGTCGTCCTCACTCTTCTCCTGTTTGGCCTTTTTCACAGCTAGAAAATAAATTACTCATCATTCACCACCGGTGAATATATTCTACTGGAAACCACATTTTATTTTCACTGTTTTAGCAAAACACTTTTTATTGTTTACCACATAATTCCTTATGTGCTCTTACATAGTTTTGATATCTTCAGTATTATTCTTCAGTGTAGAAAGCAGTCAGAATAACGAACTACCTACGAATGAGCAGGTGTGTCCAAACTTGACAGGTACCGTAGATTGTTTTTAATATAGCGTAGCTGTAGAGTAGCTGAACCTCACAGCAAGCGATTTAATGTACAACTGTCACTGTTATTTTGTGCATATGACAAACTTTTTAAAATCTGCTTATTATTACGTTTAGATTATGTGACATTTCTGCCTGTATCACTGTATAAATATAATAATGTATTTGAATGAGCGTACTTACAGAAACCTTATATATATATATACATACATACACAGGATTTATATAAATCGTACAGCTGGAACTACTTCCCATTAAGTCACACTGTCATACAATTATACTACAGTGTGGTTGAATGATTGAATTTGACAGATCAGAAACTGTGCTTTATTTTTGTATAACAGTAAAGCTCAGAGTGGTTCCAGCTGTACTGTCCTGGGCGCCAACCATCATTTCGCCTCACCCCTAACCCCCAAGGAGTTTTCTTTAAAAAAAAAAATAATAATAATTATAATAAATAAATGAATGAATGAATAAAGCTAGGGCTGTCATCCTGCCAAAGGACAAGATTCAATCTTTAAGACAATAAGATATTTAAATTATACCACAGAGTCTGTTACTACACAATACAATTTGAATGAGAAGCCTCCAATTGGTACATTATGAACTTTGTTCAGAGTCTGGGTTGCACCTACTATTAACTCAAGAACGATGACGACGTACAGAAAGACTATTTTAACTATTACTTAAACTAATTATACTATTTTAAGTATTAAGAGTTTCGGCCCAATAGCTTTGCAACTCTATTTACACTTCGGTTTAAAAATAACACACACTATATGGTCACAAGTTTGGAGACCAATAAGCACATATCAATGTGATGGTTAGAACATCTCTTTCCAGGTTTAACCCCACTTTTGCTGTTTTGATCAATACATCACTAATAAAAACAATTCATTTAAAAAGCACGATCTTTGCTGAGCTCTACACTTGCTAGAGTAGAAAGACAGTTTCAGGTCAATAAGGTGCAGATTCCTTTGGACAGTAATCTGGATGCTCAAATCTACATCTCCTCAATACAGCTTTAGTAAATCAGGGGTAATGAGCATAGCTACAAGGTCAATATACCTAAACTGGCAGCCCAGCTAAAACGAATCCAGCTTATTCCGACCGGCTACCAGCCTCCAAACACGGGCTGATCTGGACAAATCCTCAAAATGACCTTGAATAAACAAGATTATACACTGAGGTTTATTTGCTGTATTCTGCAGCCAAGTTCGTTTTAAGAACTATAAACTGGATTTTAGATTCATCAACAGTTCCCCCCCGCAAACGATCATCTCCGTTAACAAACATGGATAAGAGGATTATCTCCACTGTTCTTTATATTATGCATTGCACTTTTTAATATAACTGGAAGTACATGTATTGTATGTGTATTCTATTATTACAGTGGATCCTCAGCTCTTGAACGCACACGAACAAATCAACATACAAATTAAATTACTTAGCAGATTTTGTACCGACCCACGAACAAATCCTCGACTGACGTACAGGAAGCCAACCCACGCTTCACGACACAAACCTTAAGTTCCGGTCAAGCACTCATGGTGTGAACGTTTTCAAAGCATTTTTACATTACATTACATTACAGTCATTTGGCACACGCCCTTATTTCAGAGTGACTTACATTTTTATCTTATTTATACAACTGAGCAGATGAGGTTAAGGGCCTTGCTCAAGGGCCCAACAGTGGCAGCTTGGCAGCGCTTGGATTTGAACTCCTGACCTTCCGGGCAGTAGCCCAGTGTCTTAAACCCTGAGCTTCCCCCTGCCCTACATTTTTTCAATGTGTTTCTATGCATTTTTGCTCTATAAGCCTTCATTACGGGTCCCGAGAAAGTGAAAATGGCAGTGAGAGTAAGAAGCCTACGCGTACAACAGATGAAATAAAGAAATAATAGCAAAGCATGAGAACCGCCACTATATCCCTCCGCCAGCAACTACGTACCCACCGCAAAGATAACGTGCATTAAAATCATGTTTATTTCATTTGTTCTTCTATAATTAAGGTTACTTTAATTTTATGCTGTGGTTCATTGCCACACATAAACCCATAATACACTTTAAAAACGTTTTGTTCACATTTATTTCAATGGGAACAACTGATTCGGGTCGCGAACAGAGTCTCGGAACGAATTAAGTTCGTGAGCCGAAGGTCCACTGTACTTTTAATTCAATACAAATGATATTCATAAGATGAAAAATATATTTTGTTTTTCACGGCACTCGGAATACCATTTTCTTTTTGGTCAGGGGAATACCGTATGTGTATTGTATTTATTAAGGCTTTAATCTTAATTTATCTGTAATAATATAACATATGCATTTTTAGTTATCTATTTTTGACACCAGGCAGGAGCAGCGCTCCTAATCTCAGTGTACTGACCAAGAATTTCAGTTCAATTCAGTTCTTCAGCAGGATGATCTCAGGTGTAGAACAAGGCACGAGCTCACAGTGCAGGCTGGAGAACATGACACTCAAAGAAAAACTCACAGAGATTGGTGAGATCTTCTGCTTCGTTCAATTTCCGCTTCATCTTCCTCTTCTTCTTTTTCTTCTTGCTGCTGTTTTGTGTGCTGCTGTCCTCCTCAGTGGATTCAACTGCCAGCTCCAGCTGTGTGTCTGCAGCTGGAATTTCTTCAGTAATCTCCCCATCACAGTCCTCACTTATTACGTTGCACTCTAGTAGAGAACAAGAAAACACAAATATTGATTCGCCCAAAATCATGCATTAAATCTCAGTCAGATGACATTTTACAGGATTCTCTCTCAAGCCAGGTGGAAACTTGTCAACACAAAAATACCAACAACAGACAGTAACTGAGTTATGATGGCGCTTAACACGTTTGTTCACAATACTGACTTAGCTATAGCGTCCTATAAAACGGTGGGATAGCTAGGCAAGTGAGCAATCCACAGCAATTAAGCCGTTAAGTTCAGCAAATTTGGGTCTAAAACAGTTTGAGTCGCGCTTCCTCGAAGACATATGGTCAAATCTCACATTCCGAAAAAAAGGAGTTGTTTATGTATCCAGGCAAACAGTAACACGCGTCCCATGCTAGCTTAGCTAACCATCCAGCCACTATACACATAACCTCAAGTTCAAATAAGTCGGCAAACTTTACCGGTTTCCTCTTCTTCTTCTTCCCTTCGCTTTTGTCTGAACTTGCGTTCTTTATTCTTTTCATTTCTTTTCTGAATTTTCTTCCGAAGAAGCTTCATCTGAAGATCGGCCATGTCTGCATGTAGACACACACGTGTGTAAGTGAGGAAGGGTCCTTCAGTAAATTCGCCTACCGCCCTGTGTTCCTCCCACCCGTATTCCGACATGTGTGACCTCGTCGTGCCTGAATGAAAGGAAATCAGGACCCGGGTCTGCCTGAATGAAATATATACATTCACCACGTCAAGCAAACCGAAAGCCAACGTTAAACGATGCATTTATTTATATTTATTTATTATTTTTACTTATTTGTTTGTTTTTGCCTAAAGTTATTTCTTGTGCAGTGTTTTATATTGACTTTTGTAAAATGCTTTGTAAACAATCAAAGAGGATCACAGAACAAAATCCAGGTTTCCGATTAAACAAGAACAAAACCAGTTAAGTGTCAGTAAACAAAATTCACCATAAAATACTTATAACCAGCACTTGCGCTGTGTTGTGTTAACTGGAACAAGACGTGAAGTTTGGCTTAATAACCAGGAACTACTAAGAGAGTGTGTAGCGGCGCGCCCTCTAGCGGTCACAGTGATGTTTGTGCAGCACATGGCTGCCAGCGTTCATTTTTTATTGAAATCTGATTTTTTTTTTCATACAAAACCCTCTAGTGACTGTCTGGGGGATAGTTTAAAAATAATCTGCACCTGCCAAGATTATGTTTCAAAACAAGTAATAAGAATTCAGTCAGAGTTTGTTTACACAAACTCGAGTATTGTAAACAAAAGAAAAGTGTAAGTGCAGACAGTGCATCTACAATGTAGAGGTGTTTCTGTACCGGACAAAAGGAAAAAGGGGATTATGTAATGGATAATGGCCATACCGGGAAATGATAAAACGCATATTGCAGATACTGCAAATCAGAAATGTGAGTGCATCACGGTGAAATTGTAATGTGAGTTTTTTTAGATGTGGTCTTGTGAGACCTGGCAACCCGGGTGCTGCGACGCTACAAACAGCTGCTGTTATGTATGTTTGCATATGTTTAGATGTAGATCAGTATTACTGAATTGCATCAGCCACATACATATTCAAATATACATATTAAAGACAGTATATTGCCTGTCTGCCTGTCTGTCTGTCTGTCTGTCTTAGAATTATCTTCTGTTTGTATGTCCTTTTTATTTCTAAAACAGCATTGGGTTTGAGACAAGTGCTATATAAACACATTAACGTATTCTTCTTCTTCTTCTTCTTCTTCTTCTTCTTCTTATAATAATAATAATAATAATAATAATAATAATAATAATAATATAAAACCACTTACAGCTCATGACAAGTATCAGTCTATCAATCAATCAATCAATCAATCAATCAATCAATCAATCAATCAATCAATCAATAAGACATGTAAAGCAGAGCACTTAGATATTCATCAAATAATCATTTACGTTTTTTAAAGGGCTTGTCTGCCTTATGAATAGATTTCCTTCCATTCCGAACTGAGTAATTTGAGGGTTTATTCTTCTGGAACAACCACATGGTGGCAACATCTCACAATTTCTCCAGTTCTGAAATCCACAAGTTTTCCTGAAAATGAAGTGTTTCTGTTTTGTATGGATTTCAATCACCTGTAAAAAGAAATAAAATTTAAAAAAATCTAGCATTGCAAAATAAGAAAACAAAAAGGGAGAAAATCGCTTTTTAAAACGAGTTCTCACTTTAATCATCAACATCACCTGCATCAGTCTGTCCTGAGACCCTCCTGCCTTGTGCCCAGTGTTACTGGAACTTGCCCTGGATCCATAATGCACCTGCTTAGGATAAATTGCTTACTGAAGATGAATGAACGAATGAACGAATGAATGACTTTTAGGTCATTTAAACATTTTAAATCTTTGTCCACACTCATCAGTACATCATTTTGATGATGATGAGATGGAGGAGGAGTATCAGACATTTTGAGAGCCTACAAACTGATTACATATTGAACTAATTAGAATTTTGCTATGTACAGTTTGCCCATGTGGCTATCCAAACATGATTAAACCATGAGAAAAACACACCTAGCTAGCAAGATTTTAGACATCTTTAGACAGCCTGACTGTATTTACTGCTGTGTTTGTTAAACTGGCTCCTTACCTTACATGATCTCTGCATGTAGAAAAAATATACATGTTGTTTTGGTAAAATGTAAATGTGGTAAAAAAAAAAATAATTATTTCTTAACTTATTTATTGAATTTTCTTTAACTTGAGTTATTAAAGTATAATAACTTGTAATTATTGTATTCCAGCCACAGGGACATACAGTTATAAGTTTCTAGAAATATTATTTTCAAAACATTGTGGTGTATATTTACTTTTGAGATGTATGTGTATGTAATTCTCAATCGGTTTTTATTATTTTTTACATTTACATTTTAAAAATACAGGACCTTGACATTTAGCCTTATGTATTACATTACATTATATTACTCTCTCTCTCTCTCTCTCTCTCTCTTTCTCTCTCTCTCTCTCTCTCTCTCTCTCTCTCTCCCAAGAGCCCTTTCACATAAAGGAAGACCCCTCCAAGGACAGAGATATTTGTTTTAGTAAAAGGAGGAGGTGGACTGGAAAATGTGTTGCCTAAGCAGATGGGAAAAACAGCAGTCTAAAAGTGGTGGCTTTCAGGCTGCTTATTCAGGCAGGTAGATGCACTGTGCTATGAGATGGACCCCATTAAAGTTATTTATACTTTGAGCTCTGCCTTTAATCCTGTGTTTTGAGAGCTTCTGAAGGTCTGAGGGTTTTATGCTCTACCATATGCTTAGATAGCTTGGAAAAAGCTTTGTGTTTTGTCCTTTCAGGAGAAGCTGTAGAATAGGGCTTATTGATAATAATGTTGGTGATATTTAATTACTGATTCATTTCACCAACCAGGGAAATCATGGCCCATGTTTCACCTAGAATTTGTCAAGTCAAAAAATGGTTTATTTTCACTAAGTCAGATTACAAATGGCACTAAAAGATGACAAGAATAAAACTAGATATGTAGGGCATAAAACATTACAAGGTGAGCTGTTATAGAAATCAATGAGAATTACTGTTACTACCCAGGAGTTTTTATTTCATTTTTATTTTCCAGTATCAAAAGTCTGGTTGGTTCCTGTTATATCACAGAATTTTGCCACTGATTATCAATTTTAATTTATTATTGAATTATGCAAAAGTAATAGTTGTATTTAGGCGCCAGCTTCCCCCCACGACCCTGAACAGGATTAAGCAGCAGAAGACGAAGACGAAGACGAATAATAGTTGCATTTAATGTTATGACACACCTGCAAGACAAGTTAGTTCCAGTTTGTTAAGTGGTGACCACCAAGAAGGGACTGGGAATGATGAGAACCAACATGCAGGCACAGGCCTACCCTCCAGAACTGACACTGGAAAGGGATGTGGTGGTTCCTCAATGGGTCACCCTAACTTGTCAACGAATTCCTGATCAATAAAATTCCCAGCAGCCCCAGAGCCTATAAAGGCCCTAGCTTGGGCTACACAATCCCTCCCCCATCTCAATGTAGCAGGGACAAAAAGGCCTGTTGTGGGGAAGGTAAGGATTGGGGTCAACACAGATCTCCTTTTGCGTGACGACCCTTGTCTTTTAACACCCGATGAGGGCAGGCAGAGCACCAGAGTCCTGGTTGTCCGCAACCCAGGCACACCCCGTTCTGCCAACCGGGTCTTCTCCCCTGTGAGGAAAGATCATTCACCCCGATTTGCATTGGCTCAGATTTGGATCTCTCTGCCTCAAATTCGTCAAGGGAGGATCCGAGGGTTGGCTGACTTCACCCCCCAAGTGAATCATGGTAAAGCAACTGGCGATCTCAGCATCGCTCCCTCAGGCGATTGTCCAGCCGGACTGCCAGTGCATACAGATCGTTTCAATTATCTGGGGGGTCGCGGGCCACTAACTCATCCTTAACATGCTCCGCAAGACCCTGCATAAATACCGCCTGAAGGGCCGCGTCATTCCAACCTGAGGCAACCGCAAGAGTTTAATGGCATAATCAGCCATGGAGCGACTGCCCTGGTGGATACGAAGTAAGGAGCATGAACCCTCCCTTGAGTCTGGGTGATCAAAGATGTCTTTTAGATCAGCAATTAAGGGCTGAAGTGTGGAGTGGGGTGTAATGTTGTTCTGCCACACTGCGGTGGCCCATGCTAATGCCCTCTCAGTCAGCAAGACTATCATGAACGCAATTTTAGCCGGCTCTGTCGGGAACTGAGAGGGTTGCATCTCAAAAATCAATGAGGACTGCATAACAAATGAGTTGCAGCCCCCAGGCTCCCCTGCATAAGGCTGAGGATTGGGCAGTCGGGTTTCAACAGAGGCTGTCTGCACTGCCCCACGGTGGGTTGAGTGATGGGGCTCCTCAGGGGAGGTGGAGGGCTGCAACAGAGCTTGAATCTGGGCAACACTAGCAGAGATGCTTTGGATCTCTGAGAACAGGCCCACTAGCACCTGATCATGCTTCCCCAGGGTAGTGGCCTGGCCCGCGACAATCACCTGTAGCCTCTCTATGCCCGCTGGTTCCTGTGTTGGTGCGGACATACTGTTACGGGGTGACCACCAAGATGGCGTAAAGAAGGGGCCCTAACCCGCTGGCCCGAAGGGACTGGGAATGATGGGAACCAATATGCAGGGATAGGAAAATAAAAGAAACATGTGCTTGGTGCAGGGTTCCCAACACTACCTGACCAACGTGAACCTTGAAATAGGATCAGCTGCTTTCAGGGTAGCAGTATTAACTGATTGCGCTATTTACTTAGATGGCTTGTGTATGATCGCTAGTGCTTATGTACAGACAGGTATAGGGAAATAATTTCAAATGTATTCACGGTGAATGTAAATGAATATAAATTATTTAAATATACTTGACTGTCCTTCTGATAATAGTCAGTTATCTTTTCTCCCCTTTCCTTTAAAACACAATATTTGTTATTTTTTCTTTCTCTTCTTATTCTCCCTTTTCTATATGATAAGGCTTCACTTAACTCAGAGCATTTTCACATTGCATCACATGTTTCCTCTTTTTACAAAACTAAAATATTAACCCTCCTTTTCTCTCTGTAGAATCACTACCTTCTCTTTCAAATCCAAAATTCTTTTGTTTTCTTTTCTTTTCTCTTTTTTTAAATCAAAATATATCTTTCTTTTCTTTTTTTCGTTGAATCACAGCCTTTTCTCCCCTCATACAGTCCTCCGGCCATCGGCACAATGTTCCCAGGGCCATGGCCCAATCATTATGGAACTGTTTAACAAGCTCGGGGTCCAGGATATCCCTAGCCGGGGCCCAGGATCCACCAAATACTGGGTGCATCCATGCACCCGGTGGGAATCCAGGATACGCTGGACCGTGAAGGCCAGAGACCCATCCACCATGTGTGGTGGTGAAGGAGTGAAGGGAGCCGGCGACGCCAGAGAGTTGCACAGCACCAGCCGCAACAGGAGACATGGAATGTGGGGTTGATCTTCAGGGTTCAAGGAAGGGCCAGGTGGTAGGCCACCGAGTTAACCCTCCGGAGAATTTTAAAAGGGCCAATATATCGGGGAGCCAGTTTCTTAGACTCGTACCGTAGCGGGAGGTCCTTAGTGCCTAGCCACACTTTCTGGCCTGCCTGAAAGCTCAGGGCCGGCCACTAGTGGTGGTTGGCCGAACAGGTGGCTCTTTGCCTGGCAATTTGCAACGAACTCCTGCTCTTGCCAGAACTCCCGGCGATGCCGCATCATGTGCTCTCCTGCTGGGACTCCCACCTCTGCCTCCTTCTCAGCAAACATAGATGCAGGAAACCCAAACTGGCACTCAAAGGGTGACATACCCAGTGAAGAATGCCATAGTGTGCTTTGAGCATACTCGACCCAGCCCACTTGTTTAGCCCAGGATGAAGGGTGGGCAGATGCCAGGCACCTAAGGGACACTCCAGGTCGTTGTTCACGTTCTCCGTCTGGCCATTGGATTCTGGGTGAAACCCAAAGGAAAGGCTGGGCATGGCCCCCAGGAGATTGCAGAACCCCCCCCGAAACAACTGGAAAACTGTAGTCCCCGGTCCAAGAATACATCTGTAGGAAACCCATTTACATGCACTACATGCTGCAGGAGCAGTTCTACAGTCTCTCTCGCTGATGGGAGTTTGGGCAGGGGAACACTCTTACACACTTTAGAGAACCAATCGACACACACCAATATAACTGTATTCCTCTGAGAGGCCTGGAGACCAGTCATGAAGTCCACTGAGATGTGGGACCAGGGTCGTAAGGTAATGGGCAATGGAAGGAGGAGATGTTGTGGACTTGTGTGGTTCTTTGTTCTGGGCATAGGTCTGACAGGCTGCCACAAATGCTCGCACATCCTGGTCTATACCTGGCCACCAAATGCACCAACATATAAACTCCAGGGTCCTAACTGCCCGCAGATGTGCTGCAAATGGTGACGTGTGGCCCCAGGACAACACCTGGGGGTGGACGGTTGAGGGAGTATAAATCTTCTGGTTCCCACTGTCTCGAAAGGGCATCTGGCTTTAGGTTCTTGGTGCCTGGCCTGTAGGACAGAGTGAAGTCAAACCAGGCAAAGAACACTGACCCAGATGTGGTGCATCTGCATTGATTACGCCCATATGACCATCACCTAGCAACCGGGTCCATATCAGGCCCCCGAGCTGGCCGCTGCTCCACCTGAGAAGCTGCTTGCAAGTTTGCTGACGTTATACAGTTATCACTTATAATATGGTAGCTATAAACTATATTTCTTGAAGTTTATAATACAGAAATTGCAGCTTTTCATGTTACAATGTTGTCAATTCTGAAGACTTTCCTCTGGGTACTGACGAATTAGCCTTGTGTGTTATGTGTTACAAAAAATATTAACATAAACTTGTGATTTAAATTACAGCCATCAGAGCTGCCATTATAGAAATCTAATCAACACCATAGGACCAATCAGATTACAAAATGAAGCAGTAGTGTATATACATGTTTTAAAAAAGATTACAAATTACCAATGTATTGTACATTTAAATGTGACTTAAATGGATTTAAAATAACATGCTATTTCATTTATCATATATACTCAGCAAAAAAAGAAACGCCCCTTTTTCAGGACTGTGTATTTCAACAATAATGTTGTAAAAATCCAAA
>JAQLOM010000034.1:16896110-16907276 GCA_030068315.1 Chrysichthys thysi
GTTTTCTACATATCCCATGTTATTTTTTTCCCTTATGAGGTGAATTACCAAAACACTCGATCCATCGGCTCCTGGTCTGGCCCTTCTGTCAAATTTTAGAACCCTCTGTTGCCAACAAGTCAAAAAGTTTGCCCACCCCTGCCTTAAACACTTCAAGCTGTAAGCAAAAATATTTAGTCGACTAATCGACTAATCGCAAAAAATAGTCGGTAACTAGTCGACTATCAAAATAATCGTATGTGGCAGACCTTATATATATATATATAAATAGTAAAATCAGGCAGACCAGTCAGGTGATTGCAAGGGAGCGTTACGATTGGTTATGGCGATTGTAAACAAGAAGTGACCTCACCGGCGCTTTCACTTCATGTCCATGAGTTCTTATAGTTCCAGTCCAGTAGCTTCGTGTCCTGTGAGTCTATCTCCTCAGCACTCAGCTCCTCTGGTTCTGTGAGTTTTGCGCCTCTTTCTCGTACGCTTTCCCCGTCGCCATTTCCGCCAGTTAAACCCTCCATCTCCTGGTTGTTTTCCGCTTTGTATTGACAACGCGTGAGCTAGTTTGCCCATGTGAGATTGTACACGACACACTATTGGATGGGAGGCGACCAACCAGAGAACGCTGTGTTGTGTATCCTGGGCACTGATTGGCTCAGTGACCATTCATCTCATCCGGTCAGTGTCCATATAGGATTTTATATGGTGTTAAAATGACGTAGATTTAAGAGTGTAGAGGTGTGTTTAAGAGCATGGGAAGTGTTTATAATAGTGTGGGAAACGTTCGTAACAGAGTGGGAAGGGTTCATAAGAGAGTGGGAAGGGTTATAGAGCCTTAAAATATATATAAATAATAAAATTAATGTAACATCGCAACTTCTCGGGTTTCACCTTTCGCGGGGGGTCGCCGGAACGTAACCCCCGCGATAGGCGGGATCACTGTATATACTTTTTTCCTGATTCCCACATAACCACTTTGGCACAAGGTAAAAGTAGGCCTGGATGGGACTCCAGTCTATCTAAGGGCACCATACACACACACATGCACACACAGACACACACACACTGACACACTTGTTGACACTTAGGTGTAATTTAGCATAGCTACACCATCTACTGGCATGTATTGGGAGGTGGGAGGAAACGAGAGAACCAGGAGGAAACCTACGCAAATACAGGAAGAACTCAGGATCGAATCAGAATCCGTGACAAGGCAACATTAACCATTGGACCACCATGTTGCCCTGAAGTATATATAGTGTACTTTGGATACATCTTAATAATACATATATGCATGTAAAAAATACAAGATACCCTTCAGCAATTACATAACCCAGTTATTATCTATTATTTATTTGGTCATATTATTTATTTAAATCCCTCTTTTTGTCTGTTTCATAACCTACAAGGCTTCTTCATGTCTATCAGAAAGCACATTACAAGCAACCATGTTACTGAAAAGCACCAGGCTACAGTGAGCTGTGTTATGTCTCTTTAACACAGCAGATTTAAGATGGTATGAAAATAGGAACCATTAAATAATCCCTCAAACTCATACAGCATGGCAGCTTGAGCACGAATGATGAAGATGACTGCTGTGATTGCTGAAATACACTGAATATTTTGAGCTCTCAAGTGCATTTAAATCAAACACGTTTTTTTTCCGCTTTAGTGGATTACTGCAACGTTGTAAACTCATGATATTTACAGTAGAATGCTGGTGCCCTCTTGTGTTCAGCTGCTGATCATGCAGCATTCAGCTTCCTACGCTGGTCTGGTACAGTAGACACATCTATATTTCTGACTATGATTAAACAGAACGAAATCACTAGAGCTACTCTGTACCATCCATGTACTCTATGCACTGTGCCTGTTCAATACGCATTTAACAAAAGCACCAGTTCAATCAATAGGGCAAGGGGTGAATATACTAAAGCTATTGATGCAGTTAGATTTGTGGGACTTTTTGTGCCTACAGCATAAATGCTCTTGTCAAAACTATCATCATCACTGTATGCAAAGGCTAACGGAGAAAAATGTGCCTGCAAGGAGAACAGCATCACTTACGCCGCTCTGTCCCTGAGCCGTCACCAGCTCATTCCTATATTCAAGCAGATTGACTTGAAAGTAATATAATTTCCTGGTGGACTGACCATGACACCACAGCATGTGACCATTCATTACTCTGCCAAGACGGACTGCTTCCATTATTATTACACACTGACAGCCACTAGCTTTCCTTGCACTCAGATGGCAGAAAATTGAATGACGGGCAAAAGAGCTTGGCAGGGTGCCACAGGAATGCTTTGGTAATTCATACCATTATAGATTTGCCAGTCTGATCTTTTTATGCTCAATAATATGAAAATTCTACATCGATACTGCTTATAATTGAAATTTGTCAAATCATTGTTCTTATATTTTGTATATATTGTGTATTGCTTTTAGTTGTTTTGTCTCAGTTCCTTTTAACTTACAGTGTGCTGAAGTTCAAGACATCACTTTGCTGAACTCTGGGACATTTAATCTGAAATCACTTTTATTGTTTTAGGACATGCATTTTACGTACTGTATACTATTTCTACTTGAGCTCTTTTACTTCTAGCCAAAGTTCTATTAGATAGCTTATGATCCTACAGGAACTTTCTTATTACACGCTCTTTAATATATGTCATAGAAGATAATAGCAAAACCACCAGAGCATGAACTAAATCTGATCCAAGAGGCTTACACTTATAACAAAGTCTCAAAAGCACCAAACTGAAATACACTGGCCGAGACCCCAGGAAGTGCCACATCATTTTATTCTATGGTCCGAATATGCATGCATTGTTGCACAGAAAAAAAATCTTCTGAATTTTTCTGCCTTTAACCCCTATTACATCCTGTTTCACTGGGGGGAAAAGCTTGGCATACAGAAGGTTTCGCCTGTCAACACTGTCCACACAAAAAGCCACTGTGCACAGCACGCATCAACTCTTGAATCATTTAATACATACAGCAAAGATGCACAGTAGAACATTCAGCAGACCTCTGACTTACAAAAAATAATCTATGACTGACATTAAAAAAAAAACAATTACATTTTTTTAACATCCTATAATATAAGGAGAATCAAAAAGTAAAGGCAAAATACATGTAACACATTTAATAGAAGTAACTGTGAAAAACTGAACATTTCACTTTTTCACATAGTCCTCATACAAGAGGACACGTTTGTTGTATGGTTCAACTAGCTTCTGTATTCCCACAGAGAAGCTGTTTTTCAGCTGCACATGAAGCCAGCGAGCACCACTTCCTTTACTTCATCATCCGAGGTGAATCTGCAGCGACTCCTTCAGTGGACTGAAGATGTGATCATCACTCGGTACCCGATCCGGGCTGTAATGGAAGACTTTCAAACCTGAGCCGTCGCACTGTCTTTACTGTCACTGCTGTATGAGGATGTGCATTGTTATGCTGCAGCAAGACTGTTTTGGACAACATTCCTCTTCTTTTGCTACGTAATGCACGTTTAAGTTTATTTTGCAGCAATGCACAGTAATATGCACTGCCCAAAGTTTGCCCATGTGCTAGGAAATCCACCAAAATAGGGCCCTTCATGTCCCAAAAGAGGATTAACATGATTTTCTTGAAAACCTTTAACGTGCATTAGTATATTCACCCTTACAGAAATGGTAAATTGTTGAGTAAATATTATGTGTTTTTATATTTTGAGTTATTCCCCATGTTTTTACAGCTTCACATGGAATTACATTAAAACACATTTAAAAGGCTCATGTTGAAAGTGAAATTTTGAAATATGGAATAATGAAACGTTTTCATGTGACTCATTATCCTCGATATTATATTATTATTTTCTCATTTTTTCTGCTTTTATTTGCTTCAAGAACAGGTACTGCTTTGTTTATCTGTCTTATTTCTTGACAGTGTAAAACTCTGAGTTGCATTTAAATGTATAAAAGCTGCTACATAAAGTTTTAAGAATAGTGGATGTGTGCAATAATAATACTAATAATTAGTATTGTTATTGTTGATGTTGTTGTTGTTGTTGTTTATTTTCATACCTGTGGTATACACGCTTACTGTTTTGTTATATGGTCTATATATGTATATGGTCTATATTATGAACTGTCTGTGCATTACTGTGTAATGGCACAATGGAAAATTTAAGTACTTCTTCTTTTCTCCACACGAGGGCTCATATAACCTGGGTTTCTTTGTTTATCTTAAGAATAATGTTTTTGAGGCTACAAAATATATGCACCATATATTACACACGTCACGGTTTTTTTCTGTTATACTATGTAGCACCCACACAGCAACATCTATGTGATGGAATACAGTATAAAGTAGAGTAATAATCACTAACGCTGTAAGATTAAATATTCTACATATCTCATTTCCAGCCCTTATCTAAATGACCTGATCCGGCTCATCAGGTAAACTGATTATGAGCAGCAGGTGTACTGGATTGGGCTGGAAATGAAATCTGTAGGAAGGCAGATCTTCAGGAGCAGGGTTAGTGAGCATTGTTGTAAAAATACCGAACCTGTGTTTCATGGTATGATTGTTACCGCACGCTTTGTACTAGTTTGCCATGAGAAAGATTTTTTTTACAGCAGTATGAGTGTGTTGCTGCAAGTAAGTAAAGTGAAGCCACAATCAGTGAAGCATCACACCACCACGAGGACCTGCTAATCACACAAGTGGCACTGATCAACACCATTGGTTCACACCTGAGTGCACAACCAGTGACACGCACATACACACTTGAATCGGAAATGTAATACAAAATAAATCAGGAGGACACTGCACAACATAGCAATATCATGAACGCTTTTACGTATGTGTGCATTCAGTAGCAACATTTTGACCCTTAATCCATTTTTGTTCCGAATATTCAAAAACAAGCACAACATACTCTCTCCTGAAACTAATATGTCCAATACAGTCTTCAGCTGGACGTCGGAGTGAAGTGATTATAGGCTTAGGTTAATAATAGAAAGCAACTCAAAGCAAAGACTACAGGTGGACTGTAGAGAAATACAGAAGCCTACACAACAGCTGTTAGGACGGCCATCTCTTACTGATGCACTCTATAATTGTAATGCTGAGAATAAAATTGCTGCTGTAAACCCTCATAACCGGTGACCTTCAGTGGTCTTGAACAAATCACCCAGATTCAAGCACACTCGGTATGAACAAACCACTCCTCAGACAAATCTGAATTGTATAGTAGCCAGCATTAAACAGGTTAGAGAGGTCCACATTGCAGGAATGTGACAAACTTCAATGCTGATATACCACAGTGTTTATAACCAATTATTACTCTAATCTGTAATCTTATCCTTCCATTCATCCAAGAGTTGCGCTGCTTCCAGTTTGAGTGTTTAATTTTATTGAACAAATAAAATTAAGTTAAATAGCTTGGTTTAACAAAACATGTCTTCTTGTCTTGCCCGTGGCTTTCTGAATTACAGGATACAACACAGTTAATAATGAACCGTATCCTTCTCATAGTATGTTATTAGTGTATAGGGTTACAAAATACAACAGTTTAAACCTGATCTAACAAATGTTTCCCACTAAGCAGCTTGTAGCCTAACATGATTACCCAATTATCAGAACATCACTGTTTCCAAGTAGAATTTAACACCTTCTGAATTTATTTCTGAAGTCCATCGCTCAGTGTCCTTATAACTGTGTACAGTCATACGCAGACATAGCGCCCCTGTTAGTTTCAGTATGGTTACTGAATCTGTCATTGTGGTTGCAGACTATGCTTCAAAATGAATTCCTGAATAATAATCCACGACTTTCAGGATATTAAAAAAATATCACAAAATAATCACTAATTCTTTTCCAGCGCCTTCGGTTCTATTTGGTTATTCGGTTGCGATATCTTGGAGAAGTTTTAACAACATCAGAACTGGATGGAGACTACTTTAACTCCATTTCCACCCCTGCACTTAATGTCTGTCAGAGTTAAAGTGTGTTACCATATGACCCTCAGTGCATTAGAGATCTGTCCTCTACCCATCACACACTTCTGCTCTTTAGTTTGCTCCACCTCTTACCATCACCCCGTTTACTCGCCATGGCAACCGTTGCCCAGCTACATCCAACCCGGCAACTCACTCATGCATAATTACAGCTGTTGCGGGAGGTTGACTTTCTGAGTGTTTGTGATGAGAGTGTACAAATACTTCATTAGTCACAGCATCCTCACAGGCACTTAGAGGCCTAAGCTTCTCCCTGCCATAAGCACAGCGAAACATAACTGCCACCTGCCATGTGTGTCAGCTAACAGCAGTGCTCAGCATGACTTCCTGTCTCAAGTTGACTGTGTGAATCTTTCCTTCTCTCTCTCTCGCTCTCTCTCTCTCTCTTTCTCACTCTCTCTCTCTCTCTCTTTCTTGCTCTCTCTCTCTCTCTCTCTCTCTCACACACACACACACACACACATACAAAATGTTATATAAAAGTGAACATTACCCTAAGGTAGCACTTTTTCACCTACCGTAATCATTTCATTCCTGAATTGAGAGATCAAGCCTGAACACTACATTCAGTGGTTCTCTGGAGGCTTTATGGTTCCAAATTCATAAAACCTTTTTTTCCCCTTTTGGTTCTTTGCTGACCCTCTGCTATAGGGTTCTACGTAAATCCTTTAATGGTTTCCCCAGAGGTAGTCTCAGCTTCAGGCCATAGAGCATCAATTATTTTTCACCTTTCTGAAAAAAACCCACCTTTCTGGCCACAAGCTTTAAGCCCTTCAAGTAAAATTACCTACATATTCATTTTCATAATTACCATATTGCATATTAATTGTATTCAATTCAATGGTGTTCTGAGTTGACTTTTTCTTTTATTTAAACTTCTATCATTGACAAGTTGGTCTCTTCTCACTTCGTATTCTCACCTACATTTCCCACAATGTTGTTCAACTACCAGCTAGCTGACAGTGGTGCAGTGGGATTAAGCTCTTATGTTATGCCTACCTACGGAGAGCAACGCAGCAGCTCTTTAGTCCTTGAGTCTGTCCAGCGTTCTTATCTCCTCACCTGTGCTCTCCGCTCAAACAGATCAGGTTCCAAAGCTTCAACTTTCATACTAATAGTGTCTCCAATGCCATTGAGCTTGTCAGCTTATATATCTCAAATCTCAGTGCCACTGCACCGTATTGCTGCACTGCATTCTGCATTCTGTGGTGGATTCCTCATTAAAGAGAAATGTTCCTGGAAAATAGTAAATGAGAAAACAAGTTCTTGCTCTTTTATTTTTAGAAGCAAACAGGGAAAATCTGATCGTTAATCCTTTTTTTCCTTCTATTGAATACCACTGTAACTGCAATAGCAATGTCTCAGAAGACCATACCACAGCTCTTACGCTGCCTCCATTATATAATTTTAATTATATATAACATATAATACTTATATATATATAAAATTATCCCCGTGACCCTGAACAGGATTAAGCGGCAGAAGACGAAGACGAATATATAATTATATAATGGAAATAATGTATTATATAATGGAAATAATGTGAAATTATATTCCTTATTTCTCATGGACCTAATGAAAACTACAGCCACACTTGACAAATTAGCACCAGAATTAGCACCAAATATTTCAATATGAATGAATTGAATATGTTGTTTCCAGTGGCATTTCCAGTTGCATCTGATTGGCTTTCTAGAATTCCATGTGCCAGTTTCCAGTGATAAAACAAAGTTAAAGACAGTGACACAATGACCTAATCAGAGCAAAATACTGCCAGTAGGGCTCCCGAACTCCTGGTTTATAAGTTATTAGGGAATTTTTTCAAGCAGTCAGCGGTGAGCAAAGTAGATGTAATGTAAAGTACATTATCATGTATGTTTGCCAACATGCTACAGGAAAGGGGCTGTTGTTGGTTATATGCCAACTCAGTCAAATTGCCTCTTTGTCAAGGTATGTTTTGGAATGACAGAACATTCCAGACTCTCTAGAAAATAGTAGACATCTGGGTTATGAGGCTATGCCTGAGGGACAAAGTGAAGAACCCCACTGAATGCTAGATTTAACCGTTTTATTTTCTAAAGGTTTAAGTCAGAAAGGGGTGGTTAGACTGTGATCTGTATTTTGATGTAATGTGATTTTGGTTAGATATAAGAACTGTAGTGTTAGTGTTTAATTTGTGCTAGATCTTAATTTAAACAATACCATGGATTAGTTTAAAGCTAGACGTTTGTTTGCATTCTTATTTAATGTAACTATTTTTATTATACTGTTGAATCAAAGCCCCATTTAATGAAAATGGAAATAACATGTATTGCAGATAACCCTTATGTAATACTGCTAATGGAAACAGAACCGAAATGGTCCTCTTGCATTTGTTCTACTGAGAGAGAAAAATGGGCAGATCAGAGGAAAGAAATAAATCACTATATAAAACAAACATGGCATTGGTTCAAGACCAGCTGGTCAATAGGGAGGAAGCACAGGGGTTGCTGAGGAGGGACAGATGGCTACCCTTAATGCGCATCTACAAGTAGCGACATACTACTTTTTACCCGCAGTGTTATACCATCTATATATATATATATATATATATAAAATTATTATTATTATTAAATTAACTGCTAGTCTCATTGATATCTGGATGGAAGGTTAGCAGTTTTACAATTTAATCTTTCTTTGCCTAGAGTGATGAGTTCTTTGATCTCTCTCTAATTGGTTGAATCTGTGCTTTGAATTTGCATTCATCATGGTCATGACCATGCTCACTTTGATTTTGGAATGAGGTTTTCTCAGTTTTGAGTTTAAAGTGAATTCATTATAGTATCACATTTCCATATTCAATTAGTTATAGTATCACAACTTCCAAAGGATGTACAATCGGAGAGCAAGCCTGTATGGAAAAGGGGTCATAATCCTGGCTAAGGGATCACAGATACATTTTGGTGAATCACAGAAAAGTAGTCAGTTATCAGCAAATATTCATTAATATAAGTTAGTCAGCATGTAAGTTCAGCATAGAGAGGAGAATAATAATAATAATAATAATAATAATAATAATAATAATAATAATAATAATAATAATAATTCAGCTGAGTGAACGTAAAAGTAGTCATCAAGAAAATTACTCAATTTAGAGTAAACAAGTCATTAGGTGAAAAAACTAAATTAAATATAAAAAAATTCTATCGTATTCTCTACTTAGGTAAACTTGCCAAGTGAGCTATCTTCAAGTGAACATCACCTTGATTATCACCAATTTATAAAGAAGGTTAACGTTAGCAGGCTAGCTAACTTCCCAGATGCCGTTGGGGTTTCAGTAGCTTGCTAGTTTTGTTAGCTAGCTAACTAGCTCATGTTAATTCATACATGTTTACAGCTATATAGTTATCTATCTAGCAAAGATGCTCATTACACATTATCCTGAGAGTTACCTATAGACTTTAGCACTTAGATATACTGTATGGCCAAAAGTTTGTGAACACCTGACCATCACACAATTGTGCACTTTTTAACCATCTTATTCCAGATTTAGTCCCCCTTTGCTCTTATAATAACATCCATTCTTCAGGAAAGCCTTTCCGCTAGATATTGGAGCATGGCTGTGGGGATTTGCTCAAGAGCATTTGTTTGGTCGGGAATAGCTGTCAGTTGACCTGGCACTGCGTTCCAGTTCATCCCAAAGGTGTTCAGTGTGGTTGAGGTCCAGTGCAGGGAAATTGTAATGCTACAGCATACATAGACATCCTAGAAAACTGTGTGCAACAACTGCGGTAAGGCTCATATATAGGTGTGATGGTCAGGTGTCCACAAACTTCTGGCCGTATAGTGTATATTAAAAACAAAAGGCATTGACTACTGAATATCCAACTGACTTTCATATGTTAAACATCAAAAGATCTGGATAGTCAAAACCAACTCAAGTGACCTGTACATGTTTCCACAGGTTGGATGTGAAATGCTGATATAGCCACAGGTTTTGGCTCGGATAATTTGCACATCATTATCACACTGTTTGAAGCACTGTATTGTAGGAAGTGTTGACTTTTGGCAGGAGACTGATTTATTTTGCTTGGGTCTCAAATTGAGTTTGCACATACTGTCTTTTCCAGGATTAAATGCCTTTTTTTCCCTCTGAAATAGTGATCAAATATAAATGCAGTAAAGTTGAATATTTATTTTTAAAAAAAACTTAAGTAAAGGTACTATGATTTAATTCTAGTATGTTAAAAAATTTTCTAGTACCATGCACTTGTTAATATAAAAAGCATAGCTGATAACTGATAATCCCATGCAATGAATAGCTTTTAATATTCACAACTAAATATTTACAAATTTAACTCATCTGATTGAGTTAATGAGGCCTTCGTACGTATTTAAATGCATGGCAGTGTGCCAATAAAGCAAAGGGAACTAAATATTTTAATGTATATGAAACTAAAACTTGCAAAAACCAAAATCAGAATCAGAATTATTGGTTACTATAGCAGCAAACATTTAGTCACTGTCAGGCATCAGAGATAATGCAGAGATAATGCATTTTATTAAAGATGGCAAATAGTAAACAGATCTGAAAGTACTTTTCAATCAAATCAAAACAGTCAAAAACAGGCAGAAGGTCCAGGAAATTACAAACTGGATATCAAAGGCAAAGCAAAATCACAATATCCAGGGAAACAAACCAGATCAAAAACCAGGAGCATAAACACAGGCAAGAAGGCTTAGTACGTCAGTTGCAGCACTGCTCTAAGCAGATACAGTGGAAGCTCTGGTCACGAACGCCTCCAAAGACGAACAAATCGGTTCCTGACCACAAAATCCGCCAAAATTTTGCATCTGGTCACAACCACATAATCGGATGCCAAACAAACACAGCCCCGGCCATTTTCCCCTTCCGCTTCGTACACACCAATGTTTTCCCATTTTCTGTTTGCGTATTGTGCAACTGCGTATTGCGTACCTAACAAAGACACACGCATGTCCCTTTAATTTGTCTCAGTCAGATATGCGTTCATTGGCTGTACAGTAACGTCCTCCCCGTCCATCTTCCTCCTCACTTCCTTAACGCCAGAAGTTGACTCATGCAAGGTTTCCTTGGTTGTTTACAGTAAGTTTTTGTATAATTAAGGATTGTTCAAACTTTGATTTTTTTTTCTGTGCTTAAAACTCA
>JAQLOM010000034.1:16935274-16946925 GCA_030068315.1 Chrysichthys thysi
GTGTGTGTGTGTGTGTGTGTGTGTGTGTGTGTGTGTGTGTGTGTGTGTGTGTGTGTGTGTGTGTGTGTGTGTCTGACTGAGTGGGTGGCCAGGTGTGGACTTGTATAACTGAATTCCCAAGTACAGTGAAGCAGAAATGTAAAAACACACTTTTTTTTCATCAACACTGTCTCACACGTTGAATGAAATCCAGTACGGAGTATCCGAAACCTGAGACACACACATAGACACATGCAAAAAAAAATCACGTGAAGCAGAGAAAGAAACTTTCACAATAAATTCACCTTCTCTGTCCATCTCTCTATCATTCTGTTTCTGCCTCGCTCTTCTACCTGTCCTCCCCCTTATCTCTGCCTGTCTGATAACTCTCTTGAGAATCCTGTCTCCTTCCATTACACCAGAGTTTTATCCTGATCTCCATCACTTTCTCTCTCTCATCCTATCCTCTTTCTCTCTAGTCTGTCTAGTACTATGCTGATACCTTTCAAAGAACCTTCACACAAAACCGTTCATCCAGTGAGTGGATGGGCAGCTCCATATGGGACTTTGTGTGACACAGGTGCCATGCATGCGTCAGGTCTTTTGGTCTTCGGTATGAATGTCATGCAGTGCGCACAGGCTCAGAGTAATCTTTCTCCTTATGCTGCTTCCCTGGACAGGTGTCAGCATGCAGCCTTAATAGAGTCTCAGTTAAAATGATACAAGCAGGTTAAATCTCTACTTAGACATCACTGCAGTCGAGAGGATATTTTAAGTTACTCCAAATAAAACTAGTATACCTAGGAGACTAATGTACTATAACCAACTATATGTACATTTCAATACGCTCACTGTTAGTCATAGGAGGGTTTTTTTTTCTTTACTGAAGTAGGTTTTCTTAGATATCTGCAGATCCTAATCCAAAAAGTAAAGAATATACACTTGCATTACCTTCTTTCCGTAAGTCTTGTTTTATTTTTAACACACAAAGCAATCTGAAAGTAATGAAGCGAGTACAATTCTCTCTCTTTCTGGTTCCCTATTACAGCAAAGCGCCTTTAAAGTAACCCAAAGGACCATAACGACTAAGCAGAATAGACTGACCATTTGGGTATTTGTATCTCTAATGCATGGACCAGTGAGTAATTAAAGCCCTTTTGAGACACGAACGAGCAAATGGTTGCATTCTTGTAGCAATTGCACCTGGAGCATGTTGCTGTTCCACCAAACAGCCAAAGAAAAGCCAGCACCGTCCTGCGAGTGAGAAAATTTTAATCAGTCAATGATACTGTAGATGTAGCTTAAATGTTACAAGTGTTCCATCTTTGGGTGCATTTTAAGAAGCTGCTAAGCGTAAGAAGTACTGCAACAATAATAGGCAGATCACAATAAATTAAACAGTAGCAGAAAGAATCCTTTCCACAAGAAAGGCATAACCTCTGAAGGTTCACACATGATGCAAACCACTAGTAAGCCTCAAGCTCAGAACAGTTTTCTACCCGAGCACATAAAAACCAGCAGACGTCCGGGGCATAGTCTAATACTCGGATTAATTCATCCAGTAGAATTGAGAATAATCTGTACCAGAGTGATGGATGGAAAAAAGTACAGGAGAAAGAAGGGAAAAAATCTGCATCATCGAAAGCAAAGCATATGTAGAGGAACATGAGACAGCTACAAATATTGTAGGGTTGATGGCAAAACATAAACCTAAAATATCCTTATTACTTCACACTCTGTTCTGGTTATGTGACCCTGTAGTAGTTTTCTTTGCTCATATGTCTGCCATCAGAGAATATTCATTATACGCCGAGAGCACTATTTTATAGACTTAGAGAGTTATAGAGTTACAGAATCCGAGCAAGCTTTTTAATGGGATCATTTCATACAAACTGACAAGCAATTAAAAAGTCCAGTGTAATTGCACAGTCTAAGCAGCTTAACAGTAATGTATGTTGTCTGCTACAAACACCTAATCAGAGTGATCCAGACCAGCCATTTCCAGTTAGCTCTAGAGATCTACATTTTCATCCAATCAACCAAATATGTTTTCAGTTCACTTGTACGAATTTTTTTTTTTTTTACTTTTTCTAATTCTAGAGTAGCTACACGTTTCAAAAACGTTACTCCAACTATTGCCTGGTTGTATAATCAAACACCAGCATAGCTTCTCAAACAACATCACATCACAGCTTTAGGCATGAAAGTCTTCCTAAAAAGTGCAACAGAAGGAGAAGAAATAAATAGAAGGTAGAAAGAAACAAATACAAGTTACAAATCAGAGTCACCAAGACATTATACTGTAGCCTCCTGAGAGCCAAACTTTAATATCGTGCACCTTGCAATTTCTCCTCGCTGTTCCTGTTTCTGAGCACTTGATGACTATTGAACTTGATCAATGTCTTTAAACAGGAAGACATCTTGCAAAAGAGTACAGTAATACCCAGTGGTCCTCCAAGAAATGTTATGTAGTTAGAAGAAATTGCGATGTCCTCAGATGAGGACAGTGGGGTCTCATGAGGATAAGTATTCAGCACTGATGGGGTTTAGCTTTAGATGGAGCGTGACAGGCAATCCAGGATGGAAAATATGTATCATTACCCAGTTGTTTAACCAAAGAACTAGTCGTTTTCAAAGAACTTGTAATTGTTTTAAACAATTTTACTTTTAATCTGAAGGCCATGCTAATTGTACGCATCAAATGGGTAAGTATGACAGATTTCTTTTCACACTTTAATATAAAGGATTGATGAAATTTTCCCTAGGTGTCCACATTCGTGCAAACATCTGTTTAGTCCACAATACAATTAAGGATTCTCCTTTCATGTGACAAATTTATACAACTTTATTGATGTAGTGTTTATCTTAATCGCACAGGTGATGGAACTAATTCACTTTTTTCTTTCTTATGCGTATAATGATTCATCTGAAGAATGCCTGTGGACTACAGTATACACGGGTTACGGAAAATATATAGAAGCAAAACGTAAAGGCAGTGTTTTTCTTCCCTGAGAAAGTTGCTGACCTTTATGGGAGAAAAAGGCTTAACGGCTATAGGAAAAGATCTCAGGATTTCATAGAATAATTACTCTGGCAACCCTGTAGAGTGAATTCTTGCATTTTTTTTTTTTTTTTATTCATTTCATTACCGCATAGACATCTGTGGATCACCATGCAACTATAAATAAAAATCCTCATGTTTGTCTGTGAAGTAATCCATGCTGAGCATTATATTCCACTGTAATGGTGATTTAAAGACAATTTGCTACGCAGGTATATTTGCAATATACTGTATTATTTTACTACGGAGATGGACACATGGCTTACTTCTGCATTGGTGCAGCAATAGGTCATTACGGAACAAAGGCAGCATCTTCATAAAAAGTTCAATGTTCAGTAGGAATTTTTAGAAGACGACTGCGAAGTGTTCAAACATGGCACTGAGACGCCGAGCTGCTGTAAAGGGCAAGTTGGAATAATTACAACAGATGTATGGAAGGTTTTTAGCTTTTCTCTTTTTTTTTGCCCACAAAAGCCCTTTGTCTGTGATATTAATATTTAGCAGATCTTGGGATGGAACTTCCTTTCTGCTAGGAAAGCCTGTGGTGTTTTACATAGAGGGACAAACTGAAGACACGTTTATAATTTTTTAAAGAGCGTGAGCTTTAGGCTGCAGAATTTGCTCCTGGTGCATTCTCAAAGGTGTTTCTTTATTACTTATATGTTCAGTATAACTGGTACCTTAGGGTCGATAAGAATGAATACGTAAAGACTACTAAATGCCCGGCGTCTGTCTCATTTCATTACACGGTGATGCTATGAAATATGTTTCATTGTCAGAATCAATGTCTTTCATTTACAGTTACGTGTACTGGAAACACTGCTGTCCATCACGATTTGGCAGAGTGATTCATATCTCTCCAATATCTCAAGTGGGTGATCTCCTTTTTTCATGAAAGTAATACGTCTTTCAGCCGAGTAGCCATTGGTTCACTTTTGGACTCTTGAATCCAAAGATTGCAAGGCCTCCTGAAGTTCCTGGCTATGTTCAAAGTGCTGTCCTGTTAAATGCATGGAATTTGTAAGCAAACTATTACATAAGCTACTTCACGTGTTTACTCATCAACCACTGTTATTATCTATTTCATAAATACTCCACTTCTCTCCATCAATCCAGTGCAGTGTACTTTAAATCTGACATGCTTCCGCACACAAGAAATAGAAAAAAAAAATTACTGCACATTATGTGTCCACTGCTTCACAATTGTTCCTTCTCCCTCTTGAAATTGCTATTTCACCATTTACATATCTGGTTAATATCTGGTTCTATTTTACCCCTCTTAACTGCCAGGGGTAAAGAGAATCACCTGGATTGCTTCTGTGTATGTGAGTATACATGCCTAGACTTTCCACCAACATCAAAAGTGACACATGAGACAGCGTTTGCATTAAATACTGCGGTCATCCTTGCTTTTCCTCTTCCCACTTTGTGCACAGGTCGGACCACATGTACACCATATGGAGCTAATTGCTTTGCAGCTTGTGATTACTGTCTGAGCTACGGGTAGCCTGTCCTCCAAACTTGGCTCTGACTCAAGAAGTATGTTCTTCCTAGGAAAACAGTAAAGCTTCAACTCCACCTCCTTCCGTGTTGAGAAGAAGCATGGCAGTTTCCGTAACGTTGGTGAACTCGTGCAACACCTATATTCATGTCCCCATTGCCCTGACACGCAGATGCTTTTAAGCTTTGCCTTAAGGACTGGCAATCCAATTCAAAGTTTCATCCTTAGGCATCTCTCTAGAACCAAGCGTGTTTTCAAGATGCACGTAAACAGCCTTGTCTTGATGGCCGGAGGCATCAGGATACTTCTGAGACTTAGATGATTGGCTCATCCTGGTACACATTGTATGGGTTGGTTTCTCCAAAAAAAAAAAGTGCTCCGTAACACTAAAATAGACCTCACGATTCGTCTACATGAAACTTGATTCGCAGAAAATGCCTCCCTCTCATGCCAATACGTGGTACAGGTTATTATGCTTGCCAATTAATTTCAAGTAGGGTGCTGAAGAGTGTGGTATCGTGTCCTTGTCACAGGGGCACAGGCTCTTTCTTGCTGGAGATGCAAGGTTTGTCTAATGAAAGGGGGAATTTAGTCCCAGAGGAGAGAAATCAACATCATAAACTCTTCCCTTAGTGGTAGGGGAGCAGTGTGGTCAAGACAGGACGTACACCCAGGAGAGTGATGTCTCCACAGTGGCAACTTGAGAGAGCTAGTGGGGATTCATGCTGCAGCACCAGTGGACAGCCTGCTTGGACAAAATACACAGGCTTGTGGCTGGCTTCACCATCTACTCCTTCTTTATTCCTACACAGAATTCAGCAACTAGAAAACTAATTTTCCTGCTTTTGGCCCCGAGCTGGCCACCAACAAAATATGCTGTATTTCCGGGACATCCAATTTTCTCCACAAAGGGCCGTTGTGGGTGCAGGTTTTCATTCCAAGCAGGATCCACATCTTCTATTCTACCTGTTTAATCAGGTGAGCTTGGCATGCGTTGCACTCAGGTGCGGTTCCTGCTCGGTTGGAATGAAAACCTGCACCCACACTGGCCATTTCCAGATCAGATTTGACCCCTTTACTGTATGCTCTACTAGTTTTTCATCACTGTTTTACTTCTCCAGCTTTTACAAGATTATCATCTCTCCTAGTGGTGTGACAGTGGCTGTCATCTCCAAAATCCCTTCCAGTTAGTGCTAATGCATGTCTGCTTCCTCAAATTATTGTGGCATATGTTATCAAGGTGATTCTCAGCACACGTGGTGGTTAAAAGGGGTTAGATAGAGTACCAGTCATATGTGTAACTGTGGTTTTATAAATGACTCCTTGTCATTCACAACCAGTGGCAACCTAATAAGCACTCTAGGGAAAGAAGGCTGTATGACAGCGGTTTTTTTTATTATTATTGTTGTTGTGGGGTTTTTTTTAAATACTGTCATAGTACATCAAATACTGTGTCTTAGTACTAAGACTTGTTGACTTTGTTGGAAGGTCTTGACATGCATGTGCATACACACCAGAAGGTTCCAGGTGATTCTCACCAACCCTGGCAGTTACCCTGGGTTCATAGAACCACAACTATTTACATAAATAATATTTTACTTGCTTTAGACAAATCTTTACCAGTATTTTTGTGACACTGTCCTTATTCTGCAGGACACATGCAATAACAGGTAAATTCCTTTCACCTTTATGCAAGTTACTACAATAAGTCAAAGTGTTTTCCAGCCTTGTCCACAAATTTCTCCAGACCAAGCCAATAAGTCAGTTCTATTTATCCAGCATTTCTGGTTTCAGTATACTAATGGAATCACTGATCTCTATGTTAGGACTGTTACATATTCTAGATGTATCCCTGTGGCTACTGTTTACAGAGAAAACACTGAAACTAAATCTCAGAGCAAATTGCAAAACGATGAAATTGCAAATTGAGAAAAGAAACAGGAACTGTAACAAAACCAAAGAAAACATTATTTAACTTTCAAGGCAGAAAGAAGCTAAGTTAACCCATTAGCTTCCGTGGTCCCCATTTGGGGATCATATATTGAATGGCATAAAAAATAGATGGCATGTGCCGTGATCACCATTTGGGACTTTGACTACAAATTGAAATTTTATAAAAATTAACATTCATATTTCTTGAAAGTAGGTGTTTTTGTTACTATTTGGATGTAAATGAATAGAAACACATGAAAATTTTCAGAAGAAAAATTTGGCAGTTACTGGGTTAAACAGCTAATCCCCCCATACCCCCCATATGTGAGCACACACACGCACGCATGTACACACACACGCACACACACACACACACACACAAACACACACACACACACGAGGATATTGCAACTTTAAAAAGATAAATAAATTAAAAAAGAAAAAAACACATGCAACAAGCACATCGTCTGATCTTTTAAGCAATACCAACATCTAAAGGCTGCATTCAGAGGTAGGCCTATGTACAAAAATGTAAGATGAATTCGTTCATATGCTCTTCAATGCCTTCCCTACCCACACTTAAACTAGAGGCGGATGGCTTTAGGAAGGTTCCAAATATAGTAACTCAAATGAAAAAGCTCTTAGATTAAATAAACTAAAATGAAATAATTTATCATGCAGGCAGCCAAAGCTTTTTAGTTTATACTTTTGGAAGATTTTATCAGTCCCCTCTATGATAAATTAGCCTTAGGATATACAGGATATATAAGTGTTTAGAAAAGCTCAAGAGCTCTTCATCAACATAGAATTATTTTGATGTCGGATTATAGAAATCATCCATAGCTGTGTTTTCTGGACTATATATACAAACTGAAATTTTAATTAGAAAATGCAAATTCATACTTGTATTTGCCATAAAAGTTCTTCTTATGAAGAAGAAGAAGAAGAAGAAGAAGAAGAAGAAGAAAAAAAAACATTAAAAATGTCCTCACTGTTATATCCATATTTTTAGCATTAGAAGCGAATCTATTGCAACCATAAATCTATACCAATTTCGTCACTTCCTCTGAAATGCACTGCGCACCAAAATAGTCCCTCCCAAACTCCCACCCATGGTGTTTGATTGACAAGTCTACTTTGTTGACAGTGAAAATGGAAACGCAACCAGGATTGCGAAGGCATTTTATATTTAGCCAGGGATGATGAAGTGCAATTGAAAATGGAAGGATTGCTATTACTTTTTCTACTGTATATGGTGGAACCAAACTGATGTACATTTTACCACCTTAGACGCAATCGTAGACGGATTCTGCATTTTAATTTTGGCAGCCATTATACATTGCTTTTACCAAAACTGTTGATCCAAATTAAAAATTTTACATGAATGAATTAGCATTTTCTATTTAGAATTTAAATAAATCCCAGAAAATAATTGGTATGGGCAGCACGGTAGCTGAGTGGTTAGCACTGTCACCTCACAGTGTGAAGGTCCTGGGTTCAAGCCCTGGGTTTGGCACAGGTGCCTTTCTGTGTGGAGATTGCATGTTCTCCCTGTGTTCGCGTGGGTTTCCTCCCACAATCCAAAGACATGCACAGAGGGGGTTAGGCTAATTGGCTACTCTAAAATTACCCATGAGTGTGAATGCTTGTCTGTCTCTGTGTGTTGCCCTGCAGTGGATTGGTGACCTGCCCAGGTTGTGTCCCACCTCTTGCCCGATGTCAGTTGGGATTGGTGCCAGCTTCCCCCTGTGACTCTGACCAGGATTAAGCAGCAGAAGATGAAATAATTGGTATTTTAGTTCTTTTGCAGTGTGACATTTTTACATATTTGTATCATAAGTGTTAAAGTTTGAATTGATTCAAGAAGGATTGTGCTTAATCAGGTAGCAGCTAGGTTGGAAGGACCTTGGATCTCAGATCTTGGGTTTCTGGAGCCACATCTTAGATCTACTTGAAACATTTGTATCTTAGATCTACTTGATTGATTTGCATCTTAAAGTCCTTAAAGGACTACACTGTGTCTTAAAAAACTCCACTGTGAATCTTCTAAACTTGGCAAACTACACAGCACTAATTGGACTCACACACAATGAGTCTGCTTACAGGTTGAAGACTGAACAGTTGGATTGTTGGTACGGTTAGAACAACTTGGAATTCAAATCCCCCAAAAAAGGCTAGGCTGTTGTAAATTGCAGGAGAAACCCACCATTTCAAATCCTACCCCAAACCCCTGCAATCTCCCAGGTCCTTAAAAGGCAGTCTAAGATCAACTCCATTGCCAATACAGCTCAGCAGCGGATTTAAAAATGTGCAGTCTTCCTCAGCCAGTGTTGGTTCAGTGCTTCACGGCCTTCACCGAGTACATTCTCACCTCCTCCAGAACAGTCTGGTTCAGCTCATCCATAACACAGGACAAGGCCAAACTACAAGCCATCATCCAATCAGCAGAGTGGATGATTAGCTGTGAACTGCACACCCTCCAAAACCTGTATCTGTTTGGGATCAGGAGACAAGCATGCAAAATCATCGCTGGCCCTATTCACTCACCAAGCAACATCTTCCAAGAGAGGAAATGATTCAGGGCAATCAGAAAGATTACATAATGATGTATATTTCTTCAAGGTTTGCAGCTTATACGTACTGTTGTCTGACCTAGACACACGGTAAACCTAGGCTGTCAAAACTGCGTACCGCATATGAACAGACTGAGATGTTAGAATTATCATGCTTTGACACGTTTTTCAGAATGAATTCATATCATCAATATGCAGTATTATTTACATTGCACTGAACATACACTGAATGGAAATATCGTCTAAAAAGGGTTTTTTTCCACGAAGGTTGTATCTATTTGGAGTTCATTGCTGGTCATTAAATCATAAATTTGTCAGATAGAACAGTATAATCTCAAGATCCTGAAATCTGTTTGATATTTTACATACGCTTGTAACAACCGAGGCATCTTTAATTAACACCCAAATACGACCTCCAACTGTTATTTCTTAAAAATCAGGACAAAAACGGGTGGCGATTGAGAATACAGTCATTATGCTATTTGAACCATATTTATTTTCTACCAGCAGGGAAACTCTCTGACTTGAGGAGTGCCCAGGAGATCAGGTCTCAGTCCATTATTCTGCTATTACTCTTGGATGCCCCTTGGCCGACTCATTCATCAGTATATTCTGAGTTTTTATATGCTGATGGGACTCAGATTTAGTACTAAATCTTACTCAGCTCCCTGATGGCATATATTTCTTGTTTAATGGGCTGTGTAAATGCCAATGATAATTTGATATTTGCAGCCTAAATTCCAGGTTTCCAAATTTTGCATCAGTATTGATGGTGGGCTTGTCAAACATTCACAAGTCGCAATTCACAATGTCACCACATTCAGCACACACCCAAAGCAAACTTGCTTCACTGGGTGATAGGTAATTCCATGCTAAATTCTTGGGGAAAGTGGTAAAATGTATTATTATTGTTAGTAGTAGTAGTAGTAGTAGTAGTAGTAGTAGTATGGTATGTGGTATAGATAACGGATGGATGGATGGATGGATGGATGGAGAACGATTAGTCTAAACCCCAAAACTCTCTCCATGGGAAGTAATGCAGTGAGACACTGATAACTCTAATATGAATATATAGAGAAGTGAAATCCCTGCAGTGCCATTGTAATGCTTGATGGAGTGTCTTCTATCGTCACGTCTTTTATTCAAGCTTTACTCTCATTCTTTTATTTACTTTAAACCACCACCCATGTCAGTAACAAAACAAGATTTCTTCGTTAGCTCAATAGCATCTATTACACCCACACTTTGTGCAGTGTCTCATCAATCTTTTAGCAGCCGCAGTCCTTACGGCTTAATTGAATCCATCGTTCAGCACTTGTTTAAATGACAGACAGCCCGATGCCGTTTTTCAACAGGTAATGTTGTGAATATTAATGCCACAGCCACAAAGTCAGTGAAAAATTGAAGAGTTGGGGCATGTGGAACACTTGAGGTGCAGGATTTGCACAAAAAAATGACAAAGCTCTTGACATTGTAATAGTAAATACGGTGTGTATACATAGTACAAAGGAGAATCAAAAAGTAAAGGCAATTTAAAATGTCATTTTAAAATTGGAGGCATCCATCTTCTCCGGCAAACAGAAATTCAAACATCAGCCCTCCTCCAAGAAAATCATGTTAATATTCTTTTGGGACATGAAGTCACCTGTATTGGTGCATTTTCAAGTGTACAGGCAAACAGTGAACAGTGCAAATTAATGTGCATCACTGTGAAATGAACTTACACTTGCATTGCACAACAAAAGAAGAGGAATGCTGTCTAAAACAGTGAACAGTGCAAATTAATGCGCATCGCTGTGAAATTAACTTAAACCTGCAACTGACAGCAAAAGAAGAGGAGTGCTGTCTTGCTGCACCATGAAAATGAATACAGCAGCAGTGACAGTAGAGACAGTGTAGTAGACAGTAGAGTGGGTACAGTCCTCCTTACAGCCCGGATTTGGTACCGAGCGATCATCACATCTTCAGTACACTGATTCACCTCTGATGATGAAGTAAAGGAAAAGGTGCTCATCTGCCTTCAGGAGCAGAAGAAAAATTTCTTCTCTGTGGGAATACAAGAGCTAGCGATACAATGATACAACAAATGTATCCGAAATAACCGAAACTGCAGATTTGAAATAAAATCACAAGATTAAACTGCAGAGTGTTACACTATGCAGAGTGTTAACTATAGAGGGGTCCAAAAAATGTATACACACTGCAACATGAAAAATGTCTGCATAAAAACTGTATTACTTATTGTACTGTATATAGAAAGCAAAGGGTGGAATGTCATATATTTGCAAAAAAATAAATAGGAAGTATGCATGTGTGCAATTAATAATATGGTTTTGAGTACTATAGACAACACAGTGCAAATAATGAAATATTTCATGTCTGTACAGCTCAGGGCCCGGTTTCCCAAAACGTTCTTATTGCTAAGTAGTTCTTAAGTTATGCCTTAACCCCTCTCAACGTTGTGGTACGATTCCCGAAACGTTCGTACGCTAAGTATATCTTCTGTAAGTCACACGTTTGTAAGGTTTGTCTGGACCAACCTTAACTCTCTCTTAGCGCTGTTTCAGCTCGAGACGCTAGTGGGCGCCACTGAGCAGCAGTCTTT
>JAQLOM010000034.1:16987223-16999885 GCA_030068315.1 Chrysichthys thysi
ATAGATAGATAGATAGATAGATAGATAGATAGATAGATAGATAGATAGATAGATAGATAGATAGAAAGATAGATAGAAAGATAGATAGAAAGATAGAAAGAAATTGTGGCATGTGCAAAAGTTTGGACAGACTGGATACGCCTTTATAGCCAGTCAGGAGTCTGTCTATTCTTGTTTTAGGAATTTTCAACCACTGCTCCTAGAATATTTCTAGTTCTGAGATATTCTTGGATCTTGCGCAGCATGTTTAAGACCTACTCTCTGTGATTTTCCATAATGTTCAGGTCAGGGGACTGTGAGAGCCATTCCAAAAGCTTCAGACTGCATTTTTTTTAAAGTAGTTTATGCTGGATTTTTAGAACATTGTGCTAGACATTTGTTGTCAGATTGATGATTCACATGTTTCACAGATGTTACATTTGCTTCCAGACTTTGGGTAGGAGTAGTTTTGTACCAGGGTGCCCGAACTTTTGCATTCAACCGGAATAAGCTGACTTAAATTATCAAATGTGTACGGTATATCTTAATCAAAGCCTCTATTATAGTCTCGAGCGCTTTATGTGGCTAATTACAGAGCTCCAGATTCAAGATTGTTTGTTTCACAACCAGCCCAATCTTGACAGCATCTAATTTCAGAAAATCTGTTTTGAACTGATCCCATTGTGCTTCAGCAGGATGTTTTCAGGCAGTATTGGCGCAGGGTTTTTTTTCTCCATGTTTTCTTTTAGTCGTCATGCTGTGACAGCTCTTACCTGCCTTTTAGACTTCTATTGTTTTTGAGAGGAATTGTACCTTTTTTTTTTTTTCTTTTTCTTTTTTTCTTTGTAATCCTAAACAGCGTCAGTGTGTTTGTACCGTTGGTGAAACTGAATACAGTATTCTCCATGGAATCAGAACATAACCCAAGGTGACAGCAGGATTAGGAATATAAGACGGTGTTTAAAAAGCCTGGAATGCAGGCCTGCTTCATGCTGCCAAATGCTGATGTCTCGTCCTATTTCCTCTGTTCTTGAAAACTTTAAAGGTGGTATGCCTTGATTTACCGTACTGCTTGGGTTGCTATGATGGTGGGGTTTTTTTTTAAACGGTTGGTATTTTCCATTAGCAGGGAAAATGTCTTATTCTTAGGACTGAGTGCTGTTGAGGACAAAAGAAGGTTTGCAACACAAGTTCAACTTGCGTACAGCTTTCACAAAGTGACGTGTGAATGTATTTATTTATTTGTTTATTTATTTATTTAATTAATTGATTTGGTGTATGTAAAGTTACTGAAAGCAGGGTAAACGTTCACCAGTCATGAAGTCTTGTATTTGGTCTCCTTTAAATAATATTGAAGGAGCCCTTCAGGTAGGTAATTTTATTATTCCTAAATGGCTTTGACCTTTTTTTATACAAGTTTATAGGTCATTGAGGAGATGAAACCTGCCTGTGGATAGCTTGTGCCAATTTGTGTTTCAGAAAGCAGCTTGGTAAGTGCAGAGAGGAAGAAATGAGGATAGGGGAAAGTCGCAGAAGTAATATCCCTGCACCGCTGAAGGGAATAACTCGGCATAACTGTTTCTTAATCATCAAATTGTCTTGTAATAAAAAGTAAAATTCATTAAGGTGATTCATTGGTTAATGATTATCTTTTTCTGTACGTCTTTATTTTGTACATTTGAGAAAATGTTGTGCCCATACAAACAAAGGCAATCATGAAATTGCAGCTTAAATCTGGGTATATTTAAAGGTCCACTGTGTATGACTCAACCACCTGAATGCCCCTTCCGTAACTCTCCGTTTCTAAATGTTTATTAGAAAGTACGCTGGCTGGCAGGTTCCCATAGCATACAAATACTTACATATTATTTAGCACAGAAAAAGCAAGGGAGTGTGAATGTATGATCCTTCATTTTATTGGAGGCCCAAAATTTGGGCTCTCAAACACTGATTCCTCTTATTTCTTCTCCCTTGTCTTTCTTTCTTCTGCTTCCTTCTGGATTCACACTGCCACTTGTAAAAATGCAGAAGGCAGTCTCTAGATGTTTGTCTGTTCTGGGTTACTGTAGGAGCACAACATGTACACCCTAAGTAGATATAAAGGGCTCATTCTAAGTTTATGAAAACACTGATTCATGACTTCAGGTAATTATACACTAATGAACATGATTTGTGTGTATTCCATTTCTGCTAATACATACCATAAAAATCCTACTCAGTGGACCTTTAAAGATAGTGGCATAGATTCAGTGTTCAATAAAGGTTTTATCTGTGTCCTGTGTGTCTGTATTGTATGGGTGTTTTGTAGATTAGCAGAGGACAGTGAGCAGTGTGAGAGCCTCATCCCTTTACAGAGCTCTGCCCTCGATAACAGAAGTTTTTGCTCTTGATGAACATTTCAAGAGGTAAGCTATGTCCTTTGTACACTCATGCTGGAAGAAGAGGCCCAAAGCTTTGTATTTTACCTTATGTGCAAACAGCGTTCGATAATAATGTGAGCTTTCTGGGGGTCTTTAAAATACCTACCGGTGGAGTGGAGATAAATAAATAATAGCCTAGCAGGTGCGCTTCCTGTGTGAGAGAAAGGTGGTCACTGCTTGGGAGGTCCAACACTTACACAGACACAAACACAAACATAGCAGCCCACCTTTTTGTTTTTCATGTTGATGTGCGGCGCACCCACATTGACACGAACAGCTCTGTTCATGGCTCTGAAACAACAGAAATAGCAAATATATTATAAAGATAATGTTGGCCGGTGCCTGTAGTGGCTTCTTCTTCCAAAAGGATTTATGTACATGCATTCACGCATATACAGTTTGGCATAGTTTGTACGATATTCAACTGTGCCACAGTACAAGGAACGTTTGGCATTCAGCTGGTGTCCTTGTAGGAACACCGCTGCTAGGCAATAGCAACATGGATGCCAAAAGACACCTAGTTCAGGCTAATGTTAACAATTTATCAAGCTAACAAACCGGTAAGGCCACATGTCCACATAGAGCGGCAGCATCTTTATTTAATTGTTCCCGGTGAGGAGTGAGCACATACTGCCACATGTGGCCGCTAGACAAAAAACGTTGCAGCCAGTGCCTTTATTACAGAACACGCCGCGTTTTTTGTGCGGCCACTCCGAGTTGAAAATCTCTGAACTTTTCAGAAAGGCACTGGTGTCATCATTGTCACGTCAGCCTATCATATTGTTGCTTCTTTTCAGGCAACCAATAATATGGCAGTTAGTGGTGATATGTTTTCAAAATGTTAGCATAGAAACATAACCAACATGCAGCATTTTATGTATGAAGCACTTGACTGAAGCCACTGCTATTTCTGCCAAAGCAAAACACTATGTGGACACGTGGCTGAAGCGCTCTCCGGCGCCCTGTCAGCACTATTCTGCCAGAACAACACACTGTGTGGACAAGCAGCCTAATGTAGGAAATGCAAAGACCTAATGGAAAGATTGGGTATGTTGGCATTATCAACATTTTCCTCAGAAATATTCTAACATTACGAGGAAAAAAAAACTTTATACAACTAAAATTACAATATATATTTAACTTGCCATCCAGGGAACAATGTACTTCCGTGATGTTCTGAAAACGTCAGCAAACACGTCACGTCTCATGAACTCGGACCTTCTGAGAAAATTTCCACATACAGTTCACATTGTGAATACCGCAAGAGCAGGTAGACCTCTCTCATGAACACTGTAAATATGACCCCATTTAAAGGCAGGATAATTCACGAGAGAATATGGTGGGTAGTTCTTTAGGGAAACATGGTTCTATTTATCTTGTTAACATAAATAATACTCATTACACAAAGTGCATTATTTAGATTTTAAATAATGTTTTAGTGACCCCCAAAGATGTATGAATTTACTGCTTTCATAGGATTTCAGACCCCTCCTTATGGGATCCCAATGTGGACGTTGTTTGCCAAGATTGCCCTAGAACTGATCATTATTTTTAAACATTACAGGATAAAGTCCTTATAAAGTAACGTATACATAAATAAAGTAAACATATTTACTGACAATATATAATGTTTAGTGTTATTGGACTTAAAAATAAATGCCTGTGATCACATTTTAATATGTATTGTTTGATTTAAGATAGATAATAATGCCTTAAGTGTGCAGATGGCACTATGGTGCTTGTGAAGCACCTTTTATGAAATTCAGTGTTTGGTTTGGAGGAAGGTCAGTGGGTTTTTTTTTGTTTGTTTTTGTGTTGTTTTTTTATGTTATTATTATTATTATTACATCTGCTATGTGTCCTAAGACACAGGCATAAACATGAGGCTTTCTTGACCACAGATGTTGGTGGTTTGGAGACTGCTTAATTTGGCTTTATCTAATTCTAAAGCAAGCCAAGGCAACTGTGTGGCCTTGGTAGCATATTTTTGCTTAGTAAACTGGCCTGATGTTCATTTGATTTTAAATACAAATCAAGCAGAATAACCCTTTGAGTACAAAGTCAGGCAAACTGCTTCTCTTCAGTGTGTGTGTTTATGCTGAACTGTCAGAGAGAAAGTATGAGGAGCACGCCTCAGCTTGAATCACCACCCACCTAGACACATGTACACACAGACATCCATCTGCTATTCTCACTGCGCCACTAGTACCATTCAAACAATGCGTTTAAAAAAAAAATCCATTTCTTCTCCATGATTGTTGATGAAAGAAAGGTAACCAAAGTAAAACCTCTTTATACAGGACCAGAGAAGCAGCAAATGACAATCTGAAACCTGCCATTGTGCCTCATGTCACTTCTCCCTCCTCCTGATACTGAAGACCCTGTGACTGACCATTCTTAATCCTCATTTTGTTGGCTGTGATATCTCAGGGCCAGAAACCATGCCGAGGCAAACGGCTTTCACCGGCCATGATGGATGATCCAGACACACTGACTGACTTTCCAATCACAGTTATCACAAACCGAGCCCTTCCCAAGCAAAATGGGTTTGTGATCAGCAAAGTCGGAGCTCTTGCATTAACTCATTGGGTTTGTGTGTGTGTGTGTCTGTGCGTGTATTCATCATTATATCACAACATGTCCGATTTTGTGTTATTAAATTAATACAAGCTATACACACTTTCTAGTTTATCTACACATGCAGATTTGCTGGTTTCAAATCACTTGTTTCTTCCATGAAGTACAAATAGCTTATTATCTTTTTAATCCTTGTACTATAGATGGTGTCTAGATGTCAAGGTCCTAGTAAAACTTGCATGATGTATTTGAAAAGACACTAAAACCATGTAACATGGTCATTGATATTTTGGGTGTATGAATGATCATTACCATGTAATTAATAGTTTGTGTGTATTTGGTATGAATTACCAAATACAAGCCAAATCCAAGTAAACACTATTGAGCATGTGTCCAGTGTTTTCTTCTGATTTTTCTTTTCTTCGGCAGACGTAAAAACGTATATTCCCGTTTATGTGCAGCCATGCATACTTCGATTAACTTAACATGGTTTGTGTACAAGGCACCGTAAACAGATGAAAGGCAGCATGTCGCAAACTGCTGTAAAAATTGAGACGCATATTCCAAATGAACTTGATACATGACAAAACTCTTTTTTTTTTTTTTCTTCTTTTTTATCAGACATCTAATTTTTTAAGTTTTGTTTACCTGACATGTTTTGACATTCACTGTCATCTTCCTCAGGAAGGAAAAAAAAGAGTTTTGTCATATCACTTTAAGACATAATGAACATAATCGAAAGAACTTGATACATGTCCAAAGAATGCTCCTAAAACCTGAATATTAACGGCGTACCTGACATGTCTTAAAATTAAACGGAATATGCTGTTTATATGAACCGTATCATACTCTGAATATTAGTGGAATATTAGCATGTATGTAAATGTACTGTTTGAGAACAACTGTCTGTTCTGAATTGATACTGACCACGATATACTGTAGCTTTAGTTCTTTCATCATTTTTGAAGGAATCAGACTGGCTCATTGGTAAGTGGTGTAGGAGTTGTTAGGTCTGTTGTAAACTCACCTGGTATGCACTTTAAAGGAACACTTCAGGCTTTTTCAGAATGTGTTCCCAAAGACTGTGTGGATGCAAAAATCTGATCTTTTCAAATTTTGTTTCTGATCCAAGATCAGATAAATATTTCATATGTACCATGAAAGATCACCTTCAGATCAGTGGGAAGATCTTGAAACTAGTTATTTACTTCATACCTCACTACTGAACCTGTAGTGACTGAAACAATTGGCCAAGAAGCCTTTGTGCATATGTGGGGTGTTTCAGACAATTGCATTCACATTAAAGACAGATATGGGTTGCTTGCAGACAGAAATGGGAACCATTGAGAGAAAAAGATCTGATCTGCATGCAATTTGAATTTAAATTTGTGAATGTAGCCAAAAGTAAACAAGAGTTTCAAAATGTTTCTCATCACAGTAAATACATTTCACTGAAACTCATGAATAATGGATTGGGCAACTAGTAGAATGAATATAAAAATCTGTACTCCCCTTTTAAAATGGCAGGTTTTTGTGAAGCAAAAGAATGACACTAAAATAAATCAGGTCTGAATTTTTTCCACCTTTATTGTGAAATTGTGTTAAATATTTATGCAGGTTACAAGTAAATAAATAAAGTGAAAAAAACAATCTCCTAAACTAATACTTTGTTGAAGCACCTTTTGATTTTATTACACCACTCAGTCTTTAGGGGTAAAAGTGTATCAGTGGGGGGGGCACGGTAGTGTGGTGGTGAGTACTGTCGCTTCACAGCAAGAAGGTCCTGGGTTTGATCCTGAGGGTTGACCTGGGTGCCTTTCTGTGTGGAGTTTAAATGTTTTCCTCGTGTACCTGTGGGTTTCCTCCGGGTACTCCGGTTCCCCCCCACAGTCTAAAGACATTCACAGAGGGGATTAGACTAATTGGCTACTCTAAATTGCCGTAGGTGTGAACGGTTGTCCTATGAGAATTGTCTCGCCTGGAGTCTGTTGGGATTGGCTCCAGTTTCCCCCCATGACCCTGAACAGGATTAAGTGGTAGAAGGTGAGTGAGTGAATGAGTATCCGTGTGGTGCGTCTCGACTTAGCAATATTTTCCCACTCTTTCTTCCAAAAACATTTGAGAACCATCATATTCCTCATCATTTCCTGTGCACAGCTCACTTGCAGGTCACCTCAGTTGGATTCAAGTCTGGGCTCTGGCTTGGCCATTCTGAAACATTGACCTTCTTTTAGTTAAGCTGTGCCTTTGTTGATCTGGATGTAAGCTTTGGGTCATTGTTGTGCTGAAAGGTGAAATTGCTTTTTTTGAAATTGCACTTCAATCAAATGGTTCTTTATCTTGGCTTCATTTTTTTCCCATCACAAAAACCTAATGGGGTGTGTAGGCTATTTATATCCACTGAACGTAACACAAAGTCAAAGCTACGGCCATTACACTCTAACAAACAAAAAAAAAATGAATAAAACAGACATAAAAAAAGAAAATAATACTAAAGCTGTTCATATGTGCTGTAATTTCTACCTTCAATGCAGTTAAAATGCAATTCTGCTTATTTACACTTTCTTAACATATTTGCGGTATCCATGCATAACTAGAGGTCCCGTCTATTTCATTTATAAATGCCTTTGAGTAAAGAATGAGAACGTTCTGCAAAATATATGTGGTTCATAAACATTTCCTTTTAACCCACCCACTGCCCGTAAATGGTATGTAAATGAGTTTAGCAAACAAAGGCGTTCTATAATTCTCCCATTGTCAGGATTTGTCTCAAAATTGTTATCGGTGGTATCCAAAGGGTAGACATGCGGTAGATAGAGATTAGGTTGAAAATCATTGGAGTTTACCTTATTGAATGTGTAGTGAATACTTGGCTCATGGATAGGATGCTACACTCTGACCAAAAAAAAACAAAAAACGAGATGAAGAATCAAATTTTAGAAGAAATGAGAGATTTACTGAAGTATTAAGTCCTTACACATCCAGGACCATAACTGCATCCCCTTTTCTATTGGTTTCACTGTATTTACAAATAATTAGTAGGAGTTGCTCAAAAATATAACCAAAAAGTAGTCTGGTACTTAAAAATGAAAGGAAATCAACCAACCTCTCAATTATCAATTATTCCGAGAAATTATACTGGTCAATTTTTATACTAATCTATCAGCTGTATAATGCAATAAATTGATGAAAACAAATGAGCCAGAATGTGCCCTGTAAAATATTTGGAAGGAAATGTACAGAATGGAACAAATATTGTTATGGATTGTTTCTTTGGGGGTTAAAAAAATAACTAAATAAAAACAGAAACCCTGGATGCTTTTGCTGATGCAGCTTCTGGGAGGAAGCTCGAAAGCCCTTGGCTCATCCTAATGGAGGAACAAAATCGAAGATTCTCACCGAGATCAATCACTCTACCACAGGACGTGTCAGACGCTAATTCACAGTGTGTCAGTACAGCCTGTACAGTGGCTTATCTCTGTTTTTATAGAACTTTTATATATGTGACTTAGTGTTCAGCACTGAGCCCTTATACTAGCAAACATAATGTAGGTGGCTTTATGAGCTGCTTACTTACTGAGCTGTTCTTAACAGCATTGCAGATGCCTTTATTAATTTATTACCCTTAATATATGACCCATATTTTATGTTTACTAAAGATCATTTTGTTATTGGAAAAAAAACAGTGCTCTGAACTGCAGCATCTAGTGTTTGAAAGGAAATATCTTGAAATTCAAGTATTACATGTTAATCCTCAACATTGCAGCCTGACAGCCATCATGTAACATGGATATCTTCTAGGATTATTTTCCTATAAGCCACTGCAGTTATTACATGTCCTCTGTGTTCACTGTTTTCCATTGAATGCATGTAATTAACGAATAAACATAAGGGAAGTGTGCTGTTTTCAGAAAATAATCAATAACCAAACTGGTTATTTTCCAATAACAGTACATTGTACCTTTGACAGTATTACTATTTTTTCTATTCATCAAACGTCACCACTTTACTTTTTAGGCTTTTGTAATAACAATCTTGTGGAACGTCTGTTGAACAAGTTGGTTCTTGTTGTCTCTCTCTCAAAGTTAACAAGACAAAAATACCTCAATACCTCAAAACATCAAGCTATAGCATTATCTCTGAGTGTTACAAAACACTGATTTTACAAAATCCTTCTAAACATATTTATAAGGATCATCCAACTTCCATATTCCCTGGGCGCCACAGAGAATGATGACATGTTAGAATGAGTACATTAATAGACGTTTGTGATTTGTCTTGCTGTCAAAGTACTGTCCAACCTGCTGTTAAAGGAAATTAATCGACACCTTAATCGAGGAATTGATCGAGAACTTATTTATGTGAATTATCATTCTTTAGGATACACCTATGATACACTGGTCTTCCAAAAAATCGGCTCATTTTCATCATGAGGAATTGGTGCGTAGTAATAGTAGCATACTCGTACAGTGGAGATCAAAATGAGAGAACAATTTACGATTTCCTAAGTGTCATGGTCACTATGTAGTCCTATTTGGGAATGATCCAAACAGGAGTAACAGAGCAGTATTTTAACCATATGTTATCTGGACAACCTACTGCTGGAGAGTTTCAGTCACTTTAGGACGGCTCAACATCTTACAAAGTCATTGATAACTGGAAAGTTAGGCTGCCAGTTAAATAGGGTTTGTCAGATAATGAAGGAAATTAGCACAAGCTTCCAGATTAACACCAATAACTGGGAGGTTTCTGAAAGTGTTCTCTAATTTTGATCAGTGTTCTTTTTCAAATATCTCATTTAAGTTTTTCTATCCTGTGCTTCTGAATTTATGTAACTCATGACATATGGTTAAAATACTGGCATATGGTTTTACTCCTGTTTGGATCATTTCCACATAGGACCACATAGTGACCTTGACACTTAGGAAATTGTATGTTGTTCTCTAATTTTGATCTCCACTATATATTCACACATACACATGCATCTTCTGTATGATGGAAAAAATCAGGCAGCAGACTTTGCTTACATTTTTTTAAAGAAGTAAGCAACAGTGATGGTGCTAAAAACGAAATGCTAGAAAAGCATTTCCATATTTATGTTGGTTTAATCTTGTTTTATTGTATAAAGGGTGTAATGTGCTTTTGTAAGACCTAGGCTTTTGAGCTAAATGTTTGAGCTTGAGTGCATATTTTGAAGCTTAACACACATTCACGTTGCAGTTGACTCCTCCAGTCCTCCCACATCAACACTGAGACGTTACAATTACAGTATAAGCCCTCAAAGTACGACAGTAATCATACCTAGACTATTAGCCCTAAGCGGAGGACAGCCTTCAGCAAAACAGAACTTGGAGCACTGTTGCGTCCATATATTCCAGGATCATTTTTCTCCCTGTCCACTTAATGGATCACCTCATGGTTGGTGTTCTAATGTCATGTTTTATAATAAATTACTAAATAGGAACATGCTTGATTAAAGAAGAATTAAATCAATTCAACACTTTCGTCATCATTGCATTACAATATGTGTTCCAACATGGCATACAACTCCTTCTGAAATAATTACCTTGCAAAATCCTAGATTTTACAGGGTGGGTCATGAAAATGTAGCCTGTCTCCAATACCGGTGCCACGCTCTTGGAGGAGGCCGTAGCCCCTTTCTCTCCATCTGTCGCCCCATGTGTAGGTGCATAGATGTGAACGGGGACCACTTTCAGCACCTGTTGTGGCTTTTCTCAAGTGAATAAGAACAATTTATTTGTCCATTCATCTTATCTTCCTATCGACGGAGGAAGGCTACGTTTTCGTGGCCCACCCTGTATCTGTAATGTAAGCCTGGGCTAAAGGTTTAAGCATGAACATGCAAATACAGTAATATCATTGCTGGTTTCTGGATATAATTTTTCCTTTTTTAAATAACAGATTTTCAATTCATACAATAAAATTACATTTAAAAAAATATAGCTGTAAGGAGCGCTTGGCTGGCCCAAGCACCAAGGGTATGCTTGTAAGCAGTGTCTGTTTCATCAACCACTACTGGCATGTGGATCTCAAACTTAAAAAAAAAGTTTGGTTTATAATCCTCACTTTCTGTCCCCAGTTAGCACTGCTATGACAGTTAATCGCTCTTGGCATGTGCCTCTTCGATCATACATGTGAATTAAACCACAACCGACAGGTGAATTATACAGGCAACACTTCCTGTTTGTGTGATGTGACATGAATTGACCACCTTTGCCATGACAATGCTATTCAAGACATCAAGCATCCCAATGTAGCATCTTGGATGTCTTGACTTCATCTTGACTGGCCAAATTTGGTTTGAATCTGATGAACCCTGAATGAGGTCTACAGAAAATTTGATACCTGTCAAGACTTACAGAATTTGTGTATGTAGGTGAAACCAAATCCCCACAACTAAGAAACAATGCCATGCCATGCCCATGGCCAAGCTTTTGCCAGACCCTGATAGCCAGGACATCTGATGCATGGGCCAGGTCTCATGAGTTTTCATCAAGCACCTTCAAAAAAGCAAGAATGTCTGAAAAGAAAAGAAGAAAAAGAATAATAAACAGATAAAAATAAAGTAACCTTGGTGTGAAGAACCCTTTAGGGTTCTAGATTTCAGCCGTCTTTCTAGGAGTATATGCTTCACTGACATGTCGTCTGAAGAATGAGCTCCAGAAAAAGGGCTGGTTGTAATTCTGAGGTGTCAGATATGAGGCATGGCATCTTTAGTCTTACTTTAGGCAGATGTTCTGACTATGATCACTGTAAATCTGGATCAGGACGTGAACTGAAGGAAAGTTGAATGTGTGCATTTTTTTTTTTATCTTTCTTGTACTTCAGAAATGAACAAAAGGTTAACAAGGCTCATTTACGAAAAAAAAACAGCAGAGTGTTTCCTGATTCCTGTTCGGTTGGCTGTTTCATCAATGTTGAGAACGTACAGATTGCTGCTTTCATCCTGTTTACTTTAGTCGGTTTGAGTCAGTGGTGAAGCTTAACATTATCGGGTTTGGCCTGAAGTGGGAGGTTCGGCCGAGACTCCGATTCACTGAGCTTTTTTGACATGTTTGGGAAACTTTACCTGACTAATGAGAGCTTTACCGTGTGTTGGTTAAGCAACTGAAATGGTTCCTTGAGAAATCCATGTCTGATTCCAAAGGGGGAAAAAGGATGTGTGATATGCGAGTCAGAAGATCTTAAACTTCCTATAAGATCACAACGGTCCAGACATACTTCTGTGGTAAACAGGGAGCCTGTGACTCATACTGTAGCTCCCACTCCTGCAGAGGTGCTGTGATTGTAAAGCGAGGGCCAGTCCACTTAGCTCATGCTGATTAGCACACATCTACACACACACACACACACACCCTTGGCCTCTCATTCTGTAATCATTAACTCAGTTGGCCTCAGAGAGAGAAAGAGAAGCACTGCTTAGTTGAACAAAACCAAGCCGAAACTACATACAAATGTATGTAGGAAGAATCTCCAGCCAGGAGGGAAGGAGGCTATGAATCTGGAGCTTATGGAGGCGCAGTGAGTTGGAGTGTCTGTCTCAGGAGTGCTGGACTGGTCAGGTAAGAAAATTCTACTCTGGGCTTAAAACCCTCTCCAGGCAGGCGTTGCTGATTTGCAACAGTCAAAATATCAGATTTTTCCTGTTAATAAAATTCAATTTGA
>JAQLOM010000034.1:17007839-17018788 GCA_030068315.1 Chrysichthys thysi
CAATGTCTTTACTATATTTTCTATTCATTTTCCAACTCATGTGGTAAATAAAAGTGTGACTGTTCATGGAAGACACAGAATTGTCTGGGTGACCCCAAACTTTTGAACGGTAGTGTAGCTTCGGTCCAAACACATGTACGCTTCTGTTCTGTTTTAAAAACAATATCTCATCCATGCTCATTACTGAAAACTTATAGCCAAGTTCCAATATATGGTAGACATCACGTAACATTATTTTACACAGTTGCCTCAGAGATACTCATTTCTGGTGCATTTTGATATATTGCAGTATTGACTATATTTGAATGCTTTATTTCTTTTCCCCTTCATCGTTCAAAATGTTATCATTTTCATTTGTCTCTTAACTAAAGCTCCAATAACACGCACTATAACGGACTCATTAACCCTCCCTAGAGTGCAATAAGTATACCTATTGCATACTTAAATACATTATTGTTATTCAGTGTTTTCTCTTGCACTACATATAAAGACTCCATTTGTAAAAGTCTAAGACATGCTGCATAATACATACTGGAATATATTAGCAATCTGTTATTGTCGTTTTGGTTTGTTTGTTTTTTTTTACAGCAAAAATACAAAAGTATCACATAATGCATAATTCAATATTTGAAAATAAAGCTGTTTTATTCTTAAATATTTTCAAGTCCTCCTTTTTAAGATGATGTTGTGATTGGTACTTTTATCAAACACATGGACACAACTTCGTTTCTTGTACAAGCTAAGACTTTAAGAAGTTGATCCCAAGAGATTAGGTTGGAAATGCACATCTTTATCCAGGGAGATAGATATCCCTCCTTCCCATATTGTCTTGTGTGCTTTGGGATCATATTTAGTAGTAGTAAAAATACTATGCCAGGTTGATAGTTAAGAGATACTGCAAAAAACCCTTGATAAACAAGAAAAAACACTACTCCAATTTTACATATGTTTAACAGTGTATTAAAATTTACCAGCCATTTAATAACCTGTACACCTGCTTAATCATGCAAATATACAATCAGCAAATCATATGACATCTGCACACGGTTAATAAAATCACGTAGATACAAGTCAGAAATTTCAGTTAACATTCACGGCATGCGTCAGAATGTGGAAAAAATGGCAGCGATATCAGTGACGTTGACCTTGGCATGATTGTTGGTGCCAGACAGGATGGTTTAAGTGTTTCAGAAACTGCTGACGTCCTGAGATTTTCACACACAACAGAATGGTGTGAGGATAAAAAAATAATCATTCACATCATTCAGTGAGTGATGGTTCTGTTGGTGGATGACTCATTGATGAGGAAGGTCAGAGGAAAATGAACAGACTACTTCAAGCTGACAGGAAAGCTACAATAACTTAAATAAACTCTGGTGAGGAAAAAAAACTAATTAAAAAAATATAGAGAACTTGTGCATAAAAATCCCACGACCTCAGCAGTTTCTGAAATAGTCCAACCAGCCCATGTGGAACCAACAACCATACCAACATACCACCATACCGTGGCCACTGAGTCACTCAGACTTTCCCCATTCTGGTGTTTGATGTGAACTGAAGTTCCTGACCTGTATCTGTATGATTTCAGTTCTTATTCTTATGCACTGCGGTGCTGCCACATGGCTACATGGTTGGCTGACTGCATAGCTGCATGACCCCCCCACACACACACCCCGTTTTCCCCCCCAGCAGCTCTAATCTAATTCCACCAGCTTGAATAAATTTAGCAGCCAAATGCAGTTAATGATCAGGAACACCAGAGGGCGCGCTTTCCACTGAAATAGGCAACATCTACTACGTCTGTACTGGTTTTAAATTTAGTTTCCTTTCAAAAAGACAGCAGTGTGTATTTCATATACTATACTATACTATACTATACTATACTATACTATACTATACTATAACGACCTTGCAAATGGTAAACATCAACGCAACCAATCCTTTTAAAGTTTCTCTAGCGGAATGAACGACATTGTGTAGCTTTTGAGCCCCTACAGCCTGGGACTGACCATAACAGCATGTTTACTGAATTTATTTTACTGTCTTTTGCCCCATATGTAGCATTACTCCTGAAGAGAGGTGGTAATACTCCGTCTAGACTCCCCTGTGCGGGACTGGCGTGCTGTACTGCTGAACAACTGAAACACACAGCAGACAGACAGCAGACAGACGGAGGAGGGAGGAGGGGGAATTGTAAGGCTGTTCGATTCTGGACAGAGTCGACTCCGATTTGGATTCCATGTGTCGGGAACTGAGAGAGTCGAGTTCCAGAGTCGGTTCCGCACAATAATAATAATAATAATAATAATAATAATTATTATAATAATAATAATAATTATTATTATTATTATTTTGTGTGATGTTAATTAGTTATCTCGTGTAGTTTGCAGAGATAACAGAAGCTATTTTGATGGTTAATGGGGAATGAACCTCCAACCGATTTAGTTTATTTGGCTAAGTAGCCATAAAGTGCTTCTAATTTTACTTTGTTTAAAAATAGCCTTGACGCTCTTAGAATTGCATCGATTTTGTTTTCCAAATTCACTACTGAGATGTGTGTGTGTGTGGCGCGAAAAGACGCATTTGTCAGAATGTCCCTTTTAAACTTGAAACTTGAATTGGAGCTGAATCAGTTCCCAAGTACATAGCACTACAAGCTTTGGAGTCGATTCTCAAGTGATTGGTGAACCGATTCCATTTTTTGAAGAATCGACTCGCGTGTTTAGTGAACAGACACAGCGAGTCCTTCAGCATGCGCCCGCGTGCGTGAACAGGAGAACTTGGCGAGAGGTCGCGCGCGTACGGCTGGGGACTCGCAACAACAACTCACCCACGCAGAAGAGCTGCGCGAGACCCAACCGCGGACGCATCGTCGCTTTTACACACACACACAACATCGTCCGCGCGTGTTTCGACGCTTAAGACTCTCGTCTCACCGTTAACCGTCCCGTTTGTTGGGTTTTCCCCCCTATTCGAGTCGGACACGGAGCTATTCCGACGGGTTTTCCCTCCTGAGAAGTCGCTCTTGCTTGGAGAAGGTTCCCCCGACGGCGGACAGTACACGAGCTCCACGACGCCGCCGCTGGTGGCTTCTGAGTGTCTGTCTGTGTGTGTGTGTTTTTATTTAGTCAGTCAAGTTACATTTCATTTCGCCGGCTGTGTCTCCATTAAGAAGTAAAAGTAAAGAAGGTCGCCAAGTGTTTGCGGTGCTCCTAGCTCCCGGAGCTAGCTAACCACCCGACATGGACCGTCCCCACGGAGCCGAGCCGAGCCGCTGCTTAGCGCAAGCTAGTCAGATCAGCTAGGCAACTTTTCCTCATCTTAGCCGGCGAGCTCCATTCCAGCCCAAGCAGAGACTACGGGGAGATATTTATAACGGAGACATTTTAGCTAACTTGCTAGCTAAGTTGGGAGGACGCAATGCACGGCGGTCACAGGGCGAGCTGGCTAACGTTAACGCAGCAGCAGTGCGAGACTGTAGCGCTAGCAAGCTAGCTAGACGGATCGATTAAGTTGAGCTGAAGCTAACGAACTTAACGCAGCGCTCCGGGGAGAGCCGACACCGAGCCGGAGCTGTGTGGATCATGTACCGCCCGTCCACACTGCTGGACCAGGACTCCGCTGTTGGACTGCTTCATCCTCGCGAATGAACTCGGATACTGGAGTGGAAAGAGCAAACAACCAAAAACGCGCAGGAGGCAAATAATCCAGAGGGAGCAGAGGGCCGTGAGTGACTGCTGGGGTGGGGGTGACAACATGAGCGCGTGCAGCCAGGGGTCGGTCCTGACTCTGGGGCTTTACGCCCTGCTCCTCCTCAGTCCTGTGGCAGGTAAGGGGCTCGTGCAACAACACCGCATCTCATGTGTCCTGTGAACACTGGACTGCCAGGGCCTGAACCTGCTCAGATGGGTTTAGGTTAGAACATTTGATAAAGGCATGCAGATTGTTTACAGTGTGATTACCTGACCCTAACTAACACACACACACACACACACACCCCTCCATCCTGTGTCTCATGCTGACTATTCTTGGGCCTACGGCCTAGTTCCCCTAGGTCCCTTTCACTGATTGTCAATGCTGCACAATGTCTGATACAGCTTGTGAATGCATCTAGTTTTTAAAATTATTATTATTATTATTATTGTTATTGTTGTTGTTACCTGTACCATTGTCAAGCCTTGTTCAAGCCACGGAAAGATTTTGCATCACATACTTGCAGTTATACTCAGAGGAACTTGTCAGTTTTATGTTTAAAACATAAGTTATAAAATGGTTGTCTCTTTAATCCTAAGTCATTTCCTGTCTCCCCGGTTCTGTTTAAAGCTCTAAGCTTGATCCTAAACAGTAGAAGACGGCTGTAATCTGGCCCCGAGAGTATTGATTTTGTAATGATGGATTATAGGGTGTTTTCACATGTCTTTTGTTGTTGTTGGTTTGTTTTTTGTTTTAAACGACCTAAGCTCGGTTCTCTTAAAGTGGACTGGCGATAAATTCGACTCTGATCTTTTTGCGTTCACATTGTGAGTTCATTTGAAGGAGAATTCAATCGATGCAGCCTCGGCCCTCTTTCTGTTCAGCGTTCCTCTGGGGTTGCGTGTTATGTCTGCGACAGGCCTAGGGGGCTAACAGGCGATGGCGGAAGGCGACACAAACCCGGAGCGCTTTGTGTTCACGATGCACAGGTTGAGCGAGTGGCAATGTGGAACTGAAGCGAACTGAGCTGAGACCGTCTCCTGAAGTCTAGTCGGTGGGAGTTCATTTGGAGCGTTCACATATGCGCAAAAAATAAAAAGCTGATTAATGGGCCTGAAAGTGAGCAAGTGTGAAACCACCCTGAATTATGAGCCAGCCTGTGTCGTGCTGCATGATTAAACAAAACAAAACAAAACAAACATATTAAATCGTTAAATAACTTTTAAATGAGATCACAATTCTTGCTCACAGTTCTTCAACCACATTTTGTAACTGTTGACATTTACTCCAATAGTCTAGATCTTAACCACTATTTAGTATAAGACATGACTCATATGAAGAGTCCCCGACGCAGTGTGTGCTCCCAAAGTTGAGCGGTAACCCTCGCCACTGAATTCGAGGAATATAAACATTATGCAGTGCTTTTATAATTATTCCCCACAGTGTTTCTGCCACTTGTGAGTAAAATGAGTTTTGATTAACATGGTCTTTGTGTAATGCACCAGAGTTGGATTAAGGGCCTGTGAGTGCAGGGATCTGCATGTCTGCATTTCAGTCATTCACTCGTCGTTTAGTATTGAAAATTTGCAATTCAATAAACTACATATATGTATGTGTGTGTGTGTGTGTATATATATATATATATATAATGTATGTGTGTGTATATATATAAATAAATAAATAAAGTTTGTGTGAGAGAGAGAGGAACCTCTCATCTACGGATGCCGCATTAATGGATATCAGATGCATAGGACAAGTTTAAAGATCCCGAATGTTGTGAATTGAGTCCAGTAGTTCAGCAGTTGTCCGCTAGGTGGTGGCGGTGTGCGGGCTGCTAGTTTCTTACAAGCGTCGGTTGAGCTGTGGTCGTTGTGAAGCTATACTGTTTTTTCAATGATTATTTGGTGTTTTTCACCTCAATCTTTTCTCAACGTACTTCCCTGTTTATGTTGGTCGTTATGCTGCTTGTTATGTGTACAGTACTTGGGTAGCACTTTTATGGACCTTCGTGGTGTTTTTCCTTGGATTTCCATTATTTTAACACCCCAATAAAACACTTCACGTCATTGGACTATTCAAGTCAACGGACAACCCCTCCCCCCAATTAGTCCATTAATGAGAGGTTCAACTGTATATGTATATATATTTTAAAAGGCAGTTGGTTTGTTTTAAAATGTACTCTCGACATAGCTTTCCAGCGTTGTTTCTTCTCTTTTGCTTCTGCAGACTCGTAGCATTCTTGAGATGAAGTCTGTGGTCATTGGTCACAGTGAATAAGGGGAACAGTTGGATCAGTGTAACTTTTGCTCAAGTGCTAATGATACAGAATCGATTTTCTGGAACTGAATTGCATTAAGAAACAAATCAAGATCAACATGTAGCTCTCAGGCAGTACGATGCAGGTTTGCTTTTTGTTTGCCAAAAATGGAATTTGGACATAAAAGCAACCCATTATCTATACATCTATGCTCACGCCGTATCCAGTATTTCATTTTGGAGTAGAATCAGGTTTACTTGAGCCTTCAGACCCAGTGGCTCTACTGCAGCTGGTGTTCAGTCTTGACTTAAGGATGAGATAAGTCTCTTTCTCTGCAGTGCTGCAAGGGGCCTGAAGACGATGGAGGAGGGCACTCTCAGAGTCTGTTTCAGCGAATTATTTTAGATGAACAGTAAAGAGAAGTCGATTCACCAGACAGAGAAAAGTCCTTGTTTATTGTCAGAGGTCAGACTGTTATGTTTTGTAATGTCTGTTCTCTGCTAAAGGTTGGTCATAAGAGAGCAGTGCTTTGTGAGGGGTGTGTGTTCTCTCCCTCCTCCTTGCCACTAGACTTGGATAATAACATTTTTGCAAGCACACTATCATGATCTTAACTTTACAATCTTAAGGGACTGGGTTTTCATCCTGTATCTCGCGGCTATTTCTAAAGCCTCGCCTCAGGGAGACGGTGCCTAAAGCTAAAAAGCTAATAATCATAGGCTTTGTTATTAAATAAAAAAGAATCGATCAGGTTAGTTTTGTGTTTTTCTGTTTTCTTTTGCCCTAGAGATATTTTTGTAAGTCTCAGATTAATTACATTTTCATTCTGGTGTGTGTGCCAGAGTCTACCTTATGTATTTGTTGGAGGATTGGGATGTTTGTTAATAGGAGGCGCAGTGGCTGATGTTAAGACTGAGCCTTTTAGCAGGGAGAAGAAGCAGATCTGAGTGCTGGCTTCTCTTGATCTCATAGATTTGGTTGTATCATTGCCTATCATGCAGCCCCGGGGCTTCAAGGCCGATTTATACTTCTGTGTCAAAACTATGCTGTATTTACGGCGTTCGACGTTCGTACGGGGAGAAGTATCTATACTTGCGTGTTCGGTGTGCGTCTCCTCTAGGAGGCGCTGTCACATGAAACAGGAGAGTTTTTATTTTTTTACTGGGAGGGAAAAGAGACCTCATGTGACTAATTTTAGCCAAGTGAATAGTCACAATGTCACCGAAAACAGCTCTGAAGCATTTAAACTCGTCTCTTCAGCAGTATGAACGGCTCGGAGTGAAATTCCTGCCGTGCACATAGCAATGAAGCAAAAATTAATGCCATAAAGTTTAAATCCACAGGATTAGATGAAGGATGTAACTGGCAGTTGTGATGGACAACAGCTGCTAAAGAGTCTTACACTTTATATATTAACGTCAACGCACTATTGTGATGGTAGGTTTCCAGTTTTCGTAGAGCCGAAGGCACGGCGTAGGAGGATATGGGATGCTATCAAGCGGACCAATCCTGGTCCTTGTGGTCTGCGTCACTGTGACGTGGCGTTACATTCCTGGCGATGTGCACGTCACGCTACAGCGCCGATTAGATTCAGATGTATAAATCAGCCTTTACTTACCCAGCTTAGCCATTCGCCTCCGTCTCTGCTGGTAGATGGCACATTAGGAAGCCCAGCACGGATGTGCCACTGCTGTGATTATTCTCCGTCGCTCTGAGACCAGTGTGTGAGAGCGAGGGAGAGAGCCATTGCCCGGTCTCTGACTGACTTGTCGATTCAGCATGAAGCCGTGGCTCCTGTTCGTAGTCTGCTGAGCCCGGCAGCGCTCATTATCCTCTGCCGTGAGGGACGAGGCCAACACACATTAGAGCTGTCAGATTTTCCCAGAAATGCCATTCGAACGATGAAGTTAGGAATGCATCAACAAAAAGACGGCAGACCAAAACAGTTAATCATATTTGAGTGTGTACGTCTTTGCTTGGGGAATAAATTGCACAAACTCCTGTGCGGTGTTTTATAGAGCTGCATACGGATTGGGGTCATGTAGTGGGTGTGGGATTAAAATACTATCCCACACACACCATGTGTTCATGTGGAGTTGGATGATATGAGCAACAGTCATGTGAAACATTTTCTGATGCATGATAAGGTTATATTGGGAGATGATTTTGTGCTAAATGAAAAAACCACAGGTATCGTTCGTCAAAACAAAATTTTTTTCCTTTCCTTTTTTTTAAAAAATTTTTTAAAGAGTGTTGTTGGACTTCAATGTACAAACCTAAATATCTGTAATAGCTATTGTATGTACCAATATCAGGATATGGTATGTTTTGCTCATATTGCCCGCCCCAGATTACAAAGCTGATCACAGTATTTAGTTTCGCCAACAGAATTATAATTTCGCGTTTGAAAACCCAACAGTTAGAATATTTTTCATGATTGTAGCTAATGATATTAATGTTAATCTCATCTTCTTGCCATGTGGGTTTTCACTTGAAGCCAAAACATCTGAATTCGAATCTGAATAACTTGCTTCATACCACAGCATGGCTGAATGCTCAAATATGATTGTTAGAATGTGTGCATCATCATCATCATCACTATTGTATAACGGCATGGCACAGAAAGTATTCCTGGCTGTAACGTGAACAGCGGTAATGTGTTTGTTTTAAAGTCATTGTTTCTATAGTAACAGCTCATACACAGGGACTTGTAAGGTAGACCCTTCACATAATCTAACACTACTAATAAAAAGATTTTGGGGAAAATGGGTTCAGCGTAGTAAAACCTGTAATCGTGGAGTGGTGACATTTTTGTTCGGAGGCATACATTGAATGTTTCTGGAAGGAATCTCAGGTGTAGTGCTTTGTGACATTGCAGTGCTTTGTGTGGTTTATCAGCACAGGTTTCTCTGGTTTTCCAGTAAAAGGACAGGCTGCTTTTTAAACACACACACACACAGAGAAAAGAGCAAGGCTATTGAGGATATGACTGTTTATTGCGACTATAACGTAAGTGACATGCACTGATGTTCCCCAAATTGAAATCTAACTATAAGCCATTAAAATGCACCATTTTTTTAATATTAATAAATTGAATATTGTAATCGTTAGCCAATTGCTGTGAAATAACACACTCCACTCCAGGATGTTGTATAAAAAGAGTGCACTTCTGGGGGATTATTTTTGTGCAACATTGCGGTCTGTTGTGTGTTATTCCACACGTGGATATTGTATAGTAGAAGCACAAGGCTTTATTCTGTCTTTTCATATCACATTTCTTTGAGTTTTTCCCCCTTTCACTGGGAAATTGTGGTGAAAATTGTTCAATTACATGTGACGCCCTGAACACTACAATACTGGTGTTATACACTGTCTGCCACAGTGATGATGTTAGAAACAGTTAACTCTTTAAATAGAGTTGTGGCTGTATGAAGGTGGTTTCCTGCATCGTTCAGAGAATACAGGGTTACGGGGAAACTGCACTCAAGGAACTTGATGCCTTGAATTTTTTTCCTGCCCTGTAATTACTATAATATGCTACATATTTTCATCTGGAATGAATTGTTGCTGTTTGAGTCTTTCTGTCTCTCGGTTGTGTGTGCTGAGTGAAAAATTCAGACGAATATTAGCGTGAATTCAAATTAGACTAGACTTACTGTTAGATTTTTTGTTTTGTTGTGTTTTTGTGGGGTTTTTTTTCTTTTGGAAAAGAGACATCAGCTGTAGAAAAAGTCTCAAAGCTGCTTTTTATCTCTTTGTGTGTGTGGTGGGGGGTGGGTGCGAGTGCGCACAGGCAGCCTGAAGAAATTTGCCCGTCTGTGGGGCAGGGCAGGAAGCGGAGCTTGAGGACTGACTGCACGCTCCGACTGCGTCATGTTATGCCATGTTTTTGATTTGTACTCTGATTGTGGCTGAATGCTCAGGTCGCCAGTTCATCGAGCCCTGTGGTCCTTCCCGTGGACTTGGTATGCATGCGTGTGCTTAGCATGTACGCCACGGTTCCTGGTCGGTGCGTACTGTGTTGAGAGAAGTTGTAGAAGGTTGCAGGATTGTGAAAGCACACTTGAACTTTATTTCATGGCTGTTGGTTAGATCTCCTCCGAGGGCAGTTAGATACTCTAATCAGCAGCAAGTACGTGTGTGTGTGGTGGGGGGGAAGGGAGATGTCTGGTGTGTACAGTGTGGCGCTCTGTAGCAGCAGGGTTTAGACTAAACAATGTGTCTCTCCCTGGCTCCATGGCAGGCGGGGTGGCGAGGGGGTTGGAAGACTGTGTCTTTGGGTGATGGGGGGGAGGACATTCCCGTGTGCTGACGCTGAAACATGCACACCATTTCACCAACAGCTGAAAAGATTGAAAAATCTCCCCTGCTTTTCTTTTGTATTCATGAAGTCGTAGGCACCCTGTCATCATCTCACAAGCTCGTTTCACTCGACTGAAAAATGACAGCGCTGTGGAAATGTAAAGTGGCTGGAGTTATCTGCTCTTTTGTCTCCTGTTTCACTCTTTTTTTTTTTTTTTCCTCTGTGTGTTTTTGTTTATATACTTATACACACTCACCCATACATATGTGTGAGATATATATTTATTTTAGCTGCTCTGCCATCGTAGCCAAGTTGATGGAGATCCCTCACAGAAGTACTCGGACTCACTTGGACGTTAGTGGCCTTACAACTGACACCTGTCAGAGGGCCCAGCAGGTCGACCTGAGCGGGATGGAGTTGATTCCTTTCCTTTACTCTTGATTTATACAATCACACTGTTAACTGTGACAAGGAATCCCAAAGTTTTGTGTAATCATATGCTGGCTAAGTCCACCCTCAGACTGAGCCACAATGCACCCTCTTAGAAAATCACATAACTCTCTTGCTTCTGGTGTTTGCTGCATGGCTAGTTGCTATAAGCAATTAATGTACAGTAAACCCCCGTCTTTCGTGGGGGTTATGTTCCAGAACTTTCCGTGAAAGATGAAAATCCATGATACATGGACACCACCCAAA
>JAQLOM010000034.1:17043849-17055635 GCA_030068315.1 Chrysichthys thysi
ACTTTCACTTTTCATCGGCTGATGAAATACAGTGCATACTGTTTTATTTCGATTTAAATGTTCTTTTAATGTTTGAATTAACATTTATTTTAAACAATATTTTATATTCCAGCCAAAAAATTCCGCGAATCAAAATTTGAAAATCCGTGATGCACTGAACCCACGAGAGGTTTACAAAAAAAACAAAACAAAACAAAACAAAAAAAAAAAAAACAAAAAAAAAAAATATATATATATATATACATATATACACACACACACACACACTGTATTCTTTATTTGTACAATATATGTTGATGTACCTTGCATAACTGGGCCCATATTGTGCAATACAGCTCTGTATATTTTTTGTCTTTACCTTACTCTGATGACTTGCACTGAATGGAATCAGCTAGTAATGCATAGTCCGATTGAGAAACACTCGCAGTTCGCTTTTGTGGTCAGCTGTGAGAAAAATGACTGCTGTCTGGATTTTAGTTCCTTCACCTTTCTCTTTCTCAGCTCACTTTTCGGAGGGAAGTCAGTGTTGTAGTTTTTATGAACAGTCCGGAAATGTCGCTCCACATTTCTCTTCTTTGCAATAGCAATGGTAGACTGGCAGATGAGGCAAACGCATTTCTAATATGACATTGTTAAAAAATAAGTCTTCCTCCCATTCCGTATGGACATGGTAGGTTTTTGGCTTCTTGCTTGGTCCAGCTCCCCTGCTCATTTTTATACTCTTTCTTGAGTTTAGGAAAAATAAATTGGAGGATAACAAGCAGCTTGGTGGCTTGATGTTGTTTTTGGCGCAGTTGTATGCGCATGTGCGGTGACCCATGTGTCAGAAGAGATGTCAGACTGGCTGTCCTGTATGTCAATCAAGTGACAAATATCATAGTGAGGACAGATGATAGGCTGATGACACATGGTTAACACGCATGCGCGTACAGCCGCGCTGGGGGCTCTATCGGATTACCGAGCTGTCAGTGATGTCATGCGATCTACTCACACTACCTTTGCGATCGACCGGTAGATTGCGATCGACGTATTGGGCACCCCTGCTTTATGTGGTAGTTTGATGTCCACCCTGTGTTGTGCTTCTGTATCATGAGGCTCACCAGTAAGTGACCCTCATCCGAACTTTTGCTTAGGCTTTAATTTGTAATACGCATTGTGGGTAGATTAAGTGACAAGAGACTAGGTGTGTATATGGCATATGGTGCAGAGTAGGTGAACGTTTACTAGAAGCGAAGTCTAATTTTATTGGTGAAACTGAGCCTAAAATCTGAATTTAAAACCACATGCCTGCTCTCAAACTTGTGCATTTTTTTGGTTCCCATTTGTGTGCGTGTGCATGCGTGCGTGTGCGTGCGTGTGCATGTGTGCTATTACCTTGATGTGAGTTTCATTCCATGGGGATGAAGTGTGTGTCCCCCCGACAGTTCGGTGAATTTCTCCTTGAGTAGATTAAAGCTCAATCGTTATAATGAGCAGCTCTGTGGTGTCAGGCAAGCCATTGCCATGCACGTACGCGTGCGTGTGTGCGCGTGTGTGTGTGTTGGGGGGCTGTTATGGTGATGCAGATGCAGTTCCCTGGTAAGGAGGTGTGCTGGTGCAGCCATTTCAGACTTCTCTCCTGTGGAGAGGCAGACAAAGCCCTCCCCTGGGGCTATGCATCTATGTCTGTCTCTCGCTCTCTTGTGCGCCCTCTCTCTCTCTCTCTCTCTCTCTCTCTCTCTCTCTCTCTCTCTCTCTCTCTCTCTCTCCCTCTCTCTCTTTCTTGTCTGTGTCTTTTTTGCTTGCTCCATCTGCTTTCTCGGCATCTATGAAGTAGTAGTCTTCGTAAGGTGTGAGAAGTACAGGATGAACGCTCCATCAGCCCCGCCCCCCCTCCTCCTCCCTGTCTGAATGCTGCCAATATAATAGCACAGCTCTATGACTTCAACCAAGCTGATAAACGACTGCCACTACGATTTTTCCCCCTCACTAACTCTGGCCTGGCTATTTGCATAACAGGGTTAGAGGAAGGGTGGCACAAGGGGGAGAAGGAGAGCGTAGCTTAGAAAAAAACAGTAAATGAAAGAGAAAGTGTGAGGATTAATTTGCTTGGTACAGGTGGGGTTGAGCGTAGGCCAGCTGCAGCAGAGATGGCTATCGGCCGACAGACAGCCTCACATGGCTGTGTATGGAAATAAGGACAGCCGATTTCACAGCGCCGTTCTCACTAGGCGCTTTTTTTTGGTCTGCATTAAATGCTGCTTGAAAGCCCCTTTTATTTCTCTGAAAACAAATGAGCCATGATGAGGGACGAGTACACTGATGTCGACGTTAGCCCTCGTCAAAAGCACCAATGATTTAAATGTTATGGAGTCTGATCATTGCTGATCTACATCTATAGATCATCTGGTTTGGAAACACCACCTTAGGGAAATGGGCGTGTTTTCTTTCTGCTGTTCTCGCCCACCTTGTATTGTCATGGCACTTGTTGAAATCGTGTTTTTGTTGTTGTTTTTTTCTTCTTTTCTTGTGGGGCTCAGCAGGTGCAGAACAGGACACAGGTGCTCTGTTGTTTAGCTACCATTGTAGGTGTTTAGACCACCAACAGACCTCTGCTTTTACATCTGATTAATTAAGGTTTTGTACTGTTGCTCCGGTTTGGCCTTTAACACTTTCCTGCTTTAGTCGGATTATCCTTAACATAAAGAACCGCGTATTAGTCAGCCTGCAAGAAAAGCATGTTCTCTGCAGTTATCTGTGGTGTTTGTCCTTATTTTTCTTTCTCTCTGTGTAATTTTCTCTGCAGCTGCCCAGAGTGAGGAGAGAGAATGCGCATTCACTGACCAGCACCAGCAGTTTGATGAGCAGAGCGTGGCTGGTGATTGGCATGTGTCACGGGAGAACAACACCATCCTGTGCAGTAAGAGCAGCCGCTGCTACGGTCTCTGGGAGAAAACCCATGACGGTGACATTCGCCTGGTCAAACAAGGTCAACTAACACACTTCTTGTTTTAGCTATAGTAGCATACGTGATATGTGTACTTTTCTGCTCAGAACCACTTACTAACACTCATCAGCATTTGATCGCAGGTTGCTGGACTTATATTGGCGACCAGCGTGATTGCCATGGCGACCAATGCGTTGTGACGAACACGCCATCACAGATCCAGAATGGCACATACCGTTTCTGCTGCTGCAGCACAAACATGTGCAATGTGAACTTTACTGAAAACTTCGTGGCTAGTCCCACCAGTTCCACCATACGTGAGTTCCTTTTGTCACACACCATTTGTGCACCAAGTCTTCACATTTACCATGAATATTAGCCCTGTGATGTCAAGAAAGCCACCATCTGATTTGCTCTTGCAATTCCAGTACCGTATTTCCCCATGTATAAGACGCACCTTGATTTTGGGACCCGAAAATGGGGGGGAAATTTTTTTTTTGGGGTTGACAAGTATTTACTTGCCTACTGGATTACAATCTAATGCAAAAAAAATTATTACATAAAGTTATTGAACTTAAGTTTTATTCATTATTCAGTTGGAGGAGGACCAAACTTGCGTTCGGCAGCACGATCTCCATTCACTTTTGCAAACTGGATCACCTTCATCTTGAATTTAGTGCTGTACAAAAATCTTTTCTGAGCCATTTCGGGGCAAAACGTAATCATCCAGGTATATAACAGGTTTGAGTAGCCTTGAGTGTATTCATATGGGTCCGAGGTCTCAGCAACAAATGGATGCTGCCTACCCTAAATACCGTCAGGGGGTGTTTAGACGTGTAGCGAGCATGTGTCGCTCGCTTCTGTGTCCATTGCCAGCTTTTACCCTTGCTTTTGTTCGCCGTGACCATTGTATAAGACGCACCCAGTTTTTAGACCCAAAATTTTTAAAGAAAAAGTGCGTCTTATACATGGGGAAATACGGTAATTGCCCTTATTTTGGCACTGGGGTGCTGGTGTATTATTTAGAATTTGAACAGATAATGTGTGTGATGGACAGTAACAGTAGTTCATAAACTGTTACTTTCATCATACATAAATGCAAAGGTGCAGAGACTTGAAGTTACACTCTGCAACAAGTAATGTCAGCCTTTTGTGTTCTGTAGTCATGCCTTCAGGATTCATAATTCTATTTTTCAATGCAGGAACTATCGACTCTATAAAAAATGGACAGCATGCTCTCATTCTCTCCCATTCTATAGAAAACAGTCCAAAAATACTTCTGCTAAGTTATCAAATTTGCAGCCAGAGTCTGCAAAGGTAGGGATTTTCCCCCTTTTCGAGTTTGCGCAGTACAGACAAGAGGTGAAGTCGCTCCTTTGCTTCTTTGGGAGAAGCGAACAGATGAATATGGTCACATTGTGTTTATTGCCTCTATCCAGAGAACAAATAGTTTCAACAGGAGATATTTCATTTGTACAGATGCATCTAAGAAGGATATGAATGAGCTGGCAGTGAGCTCACCAGTGTGAGTTCAAAACTTAGTTTGAGACACATGGCTGTTCTGAGCACACTCTAAACTAACCAGTGTTATTTGGTAGTTTGTGTGTTCACTGACGAACGAATGGCTTTTGCATAAATTTTGATAGATGGCTGGTTGGATGGAGGCTATATAGCTAGGTAGCTAGCACAATTACATGAACCTTTTCCTATGAACCCTCTCAATGTTAGAGGTTTTGAATAGAAATAGCTAGCAGTTTGTAGCCATGCATGTGTCCAGAAAAGTTCAAATAAGTAGGTAGATGCCAGTAAATTGTTTGGGGATGTTAACCAGTCTCTTCTGGGAAGTCTTTTAATCAAGTGTGGCATATCTTCTTAATGGTGTTTTAAACACTAATGTCTTGAGGAAAATAAATACAAAGGGAAAATAACTGGTTGAATTAGACACTGAAGATGGAAAGACCGTTTAGACGAGAAAAGTGACATGGGAAATGTCATTTTCGTCATTAAAATGTGGATGGGTGGAGCTAAATATTGTACTGCAGCCAGCCAGCAGGGGCGCTAGACCTGTGGGGTCTTTACTTTTTAGAGGTAATGTGCCATCCATTTTTTTTATGCAGGCAGTGGCAGGAGCATGTCCTAACCCAGAATAGTTTATGGGTTTCAACCGGAACTGTAACGACTCCCCTAAGTTCTCATTGGCAGAGGAAACAGAAGAGAAGTCTTTCACACTCATACAGCATATTGGTGATAAGAGGGCAGGTACAAGCAGATTGAATCAGTTTTTGAAGTAGCAGTTTGAATAAAATTGCAATGTCCACTGTAAGATTAAAGTGTGAGATTTGTAGGTCCAAAGTCCATGTTACACAAATCAAACAATGGTTTTTATCACCCAAGTGCACTGTGTAAATATGAATCTATTAAAAATGTTTGGATGTCATTTTCAATGTGTTTATATGATTTTGATCATTAACAAAACAACTGTGTAGTAGCAGGATTTGTGTGTTTGATTGATATGAAAGCAAAAGCAATCCTGGTCAAGGATGAAACTATTTCTCTTAACATTTGGCAGTAAAATAACAATCTAAATTCAGGCCTATAGCCGGATAAAAAGATTTAGGGTGAAAGATTGGCTTCCCTGTGAAAATCCTCTCATGAATCAAAACATGCTGTACAAACAGCCTTCTGTTGTGAAAATGATTGAGTATACAGTAATCCCCCGCCTACCGCGGGGGTTACGTGTTGTCGCCCCCCCCCCCCCGGAAAGGTGAAACCGCGATACTGCGAAGTCACGTTAATTTTTATTATTTATATGTATATTAAGGCTTTATAAACCATTTCCACTCTCTTATTAACCTTTGCCACACTCTTATAAACACATCCTATGCTAACACTTAAACACTTTCTACACTCTTAAACATACGTAATTTTAACAACATATAAAACTCTACATGCCGACTTACTGCCGATGAGGTCACTTCCTATTTCCATCCGTCCTAGACAATCCTAGCGCTCCCTCGCGATCACCTGACTTTTCCACCTGAATTTATTATTTATGTATATTTTCAAGCTTTATAAACCATTTCCACTCCCTTGTTAACCTTTTCTACATTCTTATAAACACATCCTATGCTCTTAAACGCTTTCTGTACTCTTAAACATACGTCATTTTAACAACATATAAAATTCTCCATGCATACTTACTGCTGATGAGGTCACTTCCTGTTCACGAGCTGAAGCAGAAGTGGCTTACACAGCTACTTTCACTTTTCATCCGCTGATGAAATACAGTGCATACTGTTTTATTTCGATTGAAATGTTCTTTTTTTAAATGATATTTTATATTTCAGAGTCCCGCAAAAGCCAAAAAATTCCGTGAATCAAAATTTGAAAATACGCGATGAAGTGAAGCCGCGAGAGGTGAACTGTGGTATTGCGGGGGATTACTGTATTCCCCCCCAATCAAATTACATGGCTAAGAGGTTGATGTTCTCGTATGAGATTTTTTCAGCATCACTAGTATCCAGATATCAGAAACATGTATGATTTCCCCAAGCCCCAAACATTTGACAGATCGGACAAATGTGGATGTAATTAGTTGCGCTCTTGTCAGTAAGAAGCTCTGCTAGTTGGCCCTACATCAGTGTCAAGATTTTGGTCTTGTCTTGTCTTTTGTTTGTTGGACATTTACATTACATTTACGTAGACCTATGTGTGGTGGTCTGGGAAATCCCATCAGCTGTTGCGGTGCTTGAATTTTGGGAAACAATTAAAAAAAAAAAAAAAAAAAAAAGTCCACCAAGTTTTGAGCTGAAATGGAGTTTTTCTACCAGCAACATTCGTCATCTGCCGCTTAATCCTGTTCAGGGTCGCGTGGGGAAGCTGGCGCCAATCCCATCTGAAATCGGGTGAGAGGCGGGATACGGCCTGGGCAGGTCACCAATACACCGCAGGGCAACACATAGAGACAGACAACCATTCACACCTATGGTCAATTTAGAGTAGCCAATTAGCCTAATCTCCACTGTGCATGTCTTTGGACTGTGGGAGGAAACCAGAGGAAACCCACGGGAACACGGGGAGAACATGCAAACTCCACACAGAAAGGCACCCGTGCCGAACCCGGGGCTCGAACCCAGGACCTTCTCGCTGTGAGGCGACAAGCAACATATTTTAGGAAAACAAGAATACTGCATATTTCCCTAAATTATGTAAATGTGACGATCATTTAAACTACATTTAATCAGTACATATTAGTTCAAATTACATCACTGTATGCCAGTTGATTTAAGAAAATCAGTACGATGGTGTCTTTCAGTGCTTAACCACATCTTCCCTTTTGGGGCAACCAGGCTAAAATATGTTAAAACTGTACCGTTAGTTGAGATTTGTGAAAAAGAGAAACAGATCTCATGAAAATATCAAAACTTTACATTCTAGAAAATATCAAGTTTTTAATGTGAACGATTTTCACGTCTCACTATGATCACATAATATTATTCATTATTATCTTTTTTTTTTTCTTTGCCTGGTGTGAAACACAGACTTATTTTTGTTTTCATCTTGGCATTGTAGAGTAGACTTGACTGGTGGTGCCACCATTCCTTATAGTCTCCCATTTGCCATTAACAAAGTAAGGAGTCTAACGTTTATTTGGGGGAAAAAGTCTCTCAAACAGTCTAAGAATTTTATTAAGAAGCTTGTCGGAGCTGCATTATGCGCAGGCACAAACGCACACACTTTCCACCAAAAGTATTGGAACAACAAGGCCAATTCTTTTGTTTTTGCTATACACTTGGCATTTGCATTCAAGATCAAAAGATGAACATGAGATTAATTTCAGTTTTGGTTCCTGATCCGTGCATTTAAATGTGCATTTAAACTTGGAGCATGGCATCTTTTTTTTTTTTAGCCCGCCTGCACGGCAAGTGATCAAAAATATTGGGACATGTGCCTAACAGCTGTTTCTTGTTGCCCAGGTGTGGCCTGTTTGATTGTTTAAATAGTTAATAGCTTGGATTGTGTACTGAGTTTCGCCTGTGAAGACTGTGTTTGTTTGTTGTTAAAAAGGATAAAACCAATATGAAGACCATAGAGATGTCTATGGGAGAAAAGCAAGTCATTTTGAAGCTGGGAAAAGAGGGGAAAATTGATCAAAGCCATTGCACAAAACAGTGGGCATAGCCAGGAAAAAATGCTGCTTTCTCTTTCATTCACAAAGCTCCCAGTATGCCATTTCACTCAGAAATATGTCGTGTTGTGGAGGGAAAGTGCATTGAGATTTCTTGTTGGTATTGAGGGCAAAATGAGGACATTTTCACCAGCAATATAGGGAGCCAACCGGTACCCTGAGCTAATGTTTCTACACAGTATGGCTGAGGGACTTCTCCATAGAAGCAGCATTGGTATGTTCTGCAGCCACCGCACGCAGCATCCTGCTCAGCCTGTGTTCACCTATTCAGCTCAGGCTCTCTTTCCAGCCTGGAGCTGTGTGCTGCCTCGCCTCAGGACATAACCCCATGCTTGTCTTCTCTCTGTGCGCGCTCTCGTATCTCCATAAGAGCTGTCATAATTCTTTTTTGTCCCTGCTCTCTGTCTGTTGCTCCTTTACCCTCTTCGTCATTCCTTCCCCTTGTGCCATGGTCTTTCTCCTCTTTCTTCTTCTCGGTCTCTCTTCCACCACCACCACCCCCCTTTTTTTGTCTTGTAGCTTTCAGTGCAGCTCTATAGAAGCAGTGGGATTGTTGAAAGGATAAGACTGAATCACAGAACAAACATGGCAGAACAATGAGGTGAAAAATGGATGGAATAAAAAATCAATGGCCGTCAGGTTCTGTAGCTGTGAATTATTTCACTCGGAGTCTGCTTGAGTATGGCCAATAGATGTGAAGTCTTTTGATTCCTTTTTCTTTTCTTTATGTCCCTTTAAACAATGCAACGACCAATCTTTTTATTTTGCTGTTGAAACGGGTTGAGTAATGAGTGGAATAATTGGTGAAAATAGTTTACTGAAGTGAAACAGGCAAACACTTTGCTAATGAAAATATATAGTAATTATTTAAACACTGGCTCTCTGAATAGCAATTGTATGCTTTTGTGTGTCTGTGTGTGTGTCACAGGATTGAGGTAGCCTTCGTTTTGGCCTAGTGCCAGTTTTGGGGCCTTGAGAAGGTGAGCTGTAGAGGACAACAGATTAATCAGGAAAAAAAGATGGACATTTTTATAACGGTGCTGGAGGTTAGAACCCATCCTGGCATTATTTGTACTCTCAGAATTTAGCCCATTACTCGAAAACAGCTAGAGGATGAAGGATACTAAAATGTCACACTCTCCGATAGGGGAAACTGCTATTGTAGGGTGCTTGTGGACAAACATTTCGTAATTTGATTTATGTCTACACGGATTAATCTCACACGTTCAGCAAGAATTTTGAGGCTGCTTACCAAACTGCATGCATGTTAAGTAGTCCTCTGTTTAGTGCAGTTGAGTGAGATTTGGGGCACAAGTCCCAAAGAGCTAACAGTTCTGCAGATACAAGTCAGTGCTGCGGTTTCTTTGTAAATAAAGGTTTTAATTTGTAATCCCACAGCTCGTTGGTGTGTAGGCTCACATCAGAGATGACTCCATGTGCAAGTGAGCTTTGTAGACCACCAAATATAGATATAATGCTGTGTTGAAAGTAAAACTATAACATCTGGTCATTTCCGATGTATGTATTTTATGCCCCACGGTTTAGTTGTCTAATTTGTGTATTTTGTTCTCCAGCCTGTCAAACACTTTGAGCAAGAAGTACCTCAAACATAAAGCTATAAATAAGTTACACACCGAGGTCGAGCAGTCCTGAATGACTCACATTAATGCAATATAACGGAGTTTGTCGTAATATGAAAATAGATCAACCCAAAAGCATCCCCTGATGGCTTTTAGCCAGCTATCATGTCCTCTCTAGATGAACCGCTTCACAACTCAGTAATAAGGACTAATCATCTGACATCTAAATTTCTATCAGTTCTCTTGCAGTGTAGTGTCAGACTCTTAACAGTCTCATTTGATTCTCTCATGCCTGTTCCTTCCTGATTGTGCTGAATGTTAGTGACTGTTACAGCACAGTCAGGGTGGCTCAGGATCATCACGCTAAAGCGTGTTTGTCCCTATTGAACCATTAAAAAAGTCAGACAAACTTTTGTTCTTTAAGCAGATTTTTGTTTGACAGACATTTATCCTTCATGTAGTTATTCATTGTGATGTAACTTGTTTATTCTTTTAAAGATGGAAACAGTATTTGAATCTATGTTTAGCCCTCGCCTGTGTACTCCGACAGTACGTTTCTATTAAGCCTGAGCTCAGCTCTGTGACTCATTTGTTTTTCTGCTGCAGTTTGGTGCAGATCTGTTGTGCCAATGTGCTCAAAGAAGGTCTCCTGTGAAGAGCCTGGCCAAAAAACAGAGCTGCATGCCTGTGTTTTTATAAGGAACATTGGTGAGAGAAGGTGCTAATTGCCTTGCAAAAGGGGTGAGGATGCGGAATACTCTAAATATTGATGGCTGAATAATGAGTGCCCCATCCTAAATGTACTCAATAATGTGTCCCAATTCAGTACGTATAATTCAGAATACAACTGGGCCACATGGTGAAAGGAGGCATGCAAAGCAGCTGGCATTTTATCTGTAGACCCTGTTCTTCTGCATTATTGCTCAGTGGTTTTCTTTGATATGATCTGGGTGGAGAATGTGGTATTTACTCTGCACATACAATAGTCAGCGATCAACATGAATGGGCTGAAAGGATGAAGGTTTTTTTCTTTATAATACAGTTAATACTCCAGGCTGATCTAGACTAATTCAAATAAGAGAGCAGAATAAAATGTATTAATGATTTGCATACACAGACGACACAGTAACATGCTCATTTTTCATAATGTCAAGTTTTAAAGTAAGAAGTGTCCTCCTGGATTCACACTGCCACTTGCAAAAATATGGAAAGCGCTCTCTAGAGGTTTGTCCCGTCCCGGCTACTGTAGCAGTGCACCGTGGCAGCTCTGCAGACATGGATCAGCGCCCTATGCAGATATAAAGGGCTCATTCTAAGCTTATGAACATGCAATGATTTATAGCTACAGGTAATTATACATTAATGAGAACATACATGTCTGTTAATAGATCCTCCTAAATACTGCACAGTGGACCTTTAAAAATGAATAATGAAATTAAAATGTTAATGTTAATAGTGAAATGTATTTCACGGCGATGTTAATATATGGAAAGATTGGTGATGGATTGTGGCTTTAATGATGAGGCTCAATAACAAATTTGTCTCGTCATCAGCTTGAAATGTGTGAGCACATCACACTTACCAGTTTAATAAAAGTCTTTTTTTTTTTTTTTTTTTTTATTAATATTTCCTCATTCCTCCAAAATTATTTCCGTGTTACGTGACTGCGAGCACGACTCATGATGAATCAATTTGAGAGACAAGTGTGACTTGTATCAGCACGGCACACAGGCTTTCAGACCACGATCAAAGCAGCTTTGGTATAACCAAGTGCACATGTATTGGCTACCGTGCTTTAAGGAAATTACCTTCATGTGGCTCCACTACGTTTTTGCTGTGAATCCTGGGTAGTGTGAACATGTTGAGCAGTAGTGTGCTATGGCCAGTTTCAATATTATTTTATCCAAGTTCACATAGGCAGAATGAAATGAGGCCGTGAGCCGAATGTTAGTAACAGACTTGTGTTTAACACGTGCTGTAATGCCCCCTTTTCAATTAGCTAAACTTTTTGGATTATTCAATTCAATTCAATTCAAATTTATTTGTATAGCGCTTTTAACAACAGAACATTGTCGCAAAGCAGCTTTACAAT
>JAQLOM010000034.1:17060261-17071062 GCA_030068315.1 Chrysichthys thysi
CACACACACACACACACACACACACACACACACACACACACACACACACACACACACACACACACACACACTATAAGGTAATTCCTTATTTAAATGGATTTTGCTTCGAAGGCCAGCACGAGACGCCACTTTTCTGCGTCAGAGACTGTCATAGTGTTGTATTGTCTGTGCCTACTCTCGGTGCCACTACAGCTATTTAGGTGACCGTGCTGCCAGCCTGCCGGCATGGCTGGCATGGCAGGAGAAAAACCTTAATTGATTTGCTCAGCACCATTTCTCTTATGCTTTCTCTTATGCTCAAGGGAGAGAATTGGAGGAGGTTTGTGATTAATAACTGGAAGGATAAATTGGTTTTATACAATTAAAACATCTTCCGCATCATGACCAAGGCCATGTGTAGCATATTAAACGTTTAACAGAACTACATATGCATAATGTCATGAAAGGAAAGTGTGCAAGTTCCAGACATATTTTATCCTTTGCGAAATTAACTACCCTTTAGATCGACATGGCTCTCAATGATGCACGAGATTTGCACCCAGCAGTCTCTGCAGTAGATATGACCATTTTGTAATTATGTAACATATTTACATTACATAAGCACTGCTAAACAAAATATTATTAACTCCTAGATTTAGATAACGAAGCCCAGTTGGCATAATTTGCCACCCTGGAGTTATCGGTTGCATCTACAGTCGTCTACATATAAGCAGGATGCAGAAGAAAATGCTAGCTGATGTACTGAATGTTAATTAACCAAAATGGAAAACTGTGCAATGTTGGGTGAAACTAAATGTGCCCCTAGATATTAGACTGCTGTTATATTATTGTTACTCTGATGGATGGGCTAAAGGCATCTGTATGACCACAGATCTGTGCATCCACAGACAATAGCCTGTTTAATTGTTGTGCATATGTAATTTAAGTATGTAGGTAGCTAGTGGCAAGTATTGATTCATACTCCTCATCATATTCAGCAGAAGGCCACTTATAATTGTGTTGTATATTAAATATAAATGAAAACATATTTTATTTATTGATAGTAATTTTGTAAAGTATGCAAGTGATGCATTAAAAGCAAATGAGGTTGCACACCACAATGCATTAAGCTAGACATATAACGATATCTTGTGCAACAGTAAATTGTGGTACAAATGTATGTTGATTTGAATCCAGGAAGGAAAAAAGAACCGTGATTATTATCAGGCTGCCTAGTCTTAGATTTTCCTAGATGCAGTTGAATTGTTTACACAGCACATGGTGCAGTAATGTACAATAGAAGGAGTGGCAGTGACCATCACCGTAGGCTGCAGTAATACAGCCTTAAAATGTAGCTTTATTTTGCCTAAAAAGCACATACTGAAAAAAGCATATGTATTATTTTGTGCAGTTGAGAGACTGCTGAAAACAAAAGTAAACGGTGACAGATGACTTTAGTTGTTTTATGTTTAACCTGACTACAACCTTCACCAAATGTTTGTTTATTAAAATGTGGTCTAATTGTTATTAACTTTTTTCATTTTTAATAAAAGGAATATTTTTAGTTAATATGCTATTATATTACTCTAACCTTTACAAATGTTTGTAAATAATTATTGTTCGTTATTAAGAAAATAAAAGTATTTTTCAAAATTTTAACAAAATTAATCATTCATTTGATGAAGAATAGGAAACCTTTTTGCGTTTTTGGCTAATAAAAATGACATTTTAAAAATCATGGGGAGGGGCAAATCATGAAGCCAGTATCGTGAATCTAATGGTGAGATGAATGAATTGTTACACGCCTACATTTTAGCACATTCCTGGTGAAACACATGAGAATACCCTCCTATCCACTGCCTATAAAGGGTTCCTGAGTGTTTGTGAGGCAGTTCCCAAAAAATAAGCAGGATTTCCAATAAAACCTGAAGCAACTTGTTTTGGTGAAGGAGAGAGATTGACAGCACTGCAGCTGGGTGTGGGTTGCTATGCAGTTTGGGAGTGGGAGTGTGATCTGTGAGTAAGGTTTGGTAGCCCAGGGAAACTGCTACTGCTGCCATCCCTCTGTTGCCACAGACAGAAGAGCAGAGCAAACCACATTAGACAAGCCAAGGAAGAGGACAAGGACGTAACACAATAATGCCATATCGATACAGGCACATTGCGGATCTCTTACAACCACCAATCTGCCTGCTCCCTGTGCATGAGGTCGATATTAGGGTTCGATCGATATTTAGTCTTGATGGGAGGTATTCATTAGCTCCAGTTCTGGATGAGCCAAGATAAATTTGTGTCTGCACAAACTCGGGGCAAACAGTAGATGTGTAATAGGTCAGTAATATCAGTTCTGTCAAATTCAGACAAACATAATAATTAGTTTTTGCACCCTAGAATAAGGAGAGGAAAATAATAAGTACTTTTAATATGTGATGTTAATAGTAAACACTGGCAGCAGTGACAATAGAGGTGAATTTAGTTTTTTAGTCTGCTTTTGGTTTTATAGGAAGAGATATAAAGCAGCTAATTACACAAGCAGTGGAAGTCCCATCAGACGCTTCTACCGACGATTTCTGAATATCCCGTAGAAGAAGCCACATGCCAATCAATCACACCACATACCTCGAGTAATAAATTGTAAGCCATTATATAAAGTTAATAGTTGTGGGGTACTGTTTTGACAGAGCATTTCGTATGGTATTATGCGGTTCCTTTTTTTTTTTCTTCTTCTTCTTCTATTTTTTATAATAGGACGGTTGTTTGACTCAGTTGACAGCTCATGACCTTTTCTCTCATTCCTACATTTGACAGATCATTGGTGTGTCCCATTTCTAGCCTCATGTTCCTGATTGGTACATATGATACCCAGGTAGATAAAGTATGGGTGCTTATTTATGCTACAGAGCACTTGGCAGTGACAACAACGAAATATGGATCACTGATTTGTTACCCTACCCTGCCCACCACACTGCCTGGTTAATAGATAATTGAGACTAGGGGCAATATATGACAAGTGTTTGTTAGATTCCTTCAGGTAGCTTGCCATTGCACACCAGTTAGCAGCTCTGCCCTGTTGGCTTGCTCTGCATCAGATCGGTTCATGCTTCTGTCATTGCACCAGTAGCCTGTCGGTCTGACTCAGAGCTCTGTGTGAAAGGCAATACTAGAGGGAAAGGGAGAGGGAGTGAAAGAGCGGGGATCTGGAGCGGTGATAGAGAAAGGCATGTGAGATGAGCGGGGTGGTGAGGACTGATAGAGTGCGCTTAAGTAAGCAGAGAGGAGGAAGTAAACAGAGAGCCCATAATGGATGGAGTGATGAAGAGAGAAGTGCAGGAAGTGGAAGCTGGGGAGTGAATGCATAGGCGGGACACAAGGAAAGGCAGGCAGACATTCAGCCTCCAGGCCAAACATTGCTGGCTCCAGGACATGTAAACAATATGTGCATGCCAGTCTGTGCACATGTTTTTGTATGATTGTGTATAAGGGCAAAAGAGACTGACATTAACATTTAAAGCATTTGGTGACTTGCAGAAGTAATCTCCATCAAAACATATTGTCATGTTAGTACAAATGAGTCAGGGTCTAAGAATACCGTCATAATAAATCCCTGTTAGCATAATGGGTTGGAACTGCAGTAAAAACAGCACCGAGTCTGGGTGGGTTTTTTGGTTGGTTGCTTGTGGGGTTTTATGGGGGGGGGGCATTTTCAGTTTTAATTGAAGGCAGGCAGTGTTTGGCACCGAGGGATGTTCATTCTACCACCCGAGAGTCCTGATGCATGTCTTTTTTGTACCTTGAAAGATGGTGGGATGATTTAAACTGTGCTGGAGGCAGGAGGGAGTGAGGTGCCAACTGGGGTTTGATAAGTGCTTTCAGGTGTGAGTGTGTGTGTGTGGGGGGGTGAGCTTTTTAGGCAAGTGTCAGTGTTTTAAATTTGGTCCAGGAAGCCAGTAAAGGGAAGATGGTGAACTAGTGATGTAGATGAACTTGGGGAGAAGAGTTTCTGGGTCTGTTGTACTAGTTGGATGGGACTCGGGGGAAGACCTGCCAGGAGCGAGATGCAGTAGTCCAATCTTGAGATGACTGGGGACTGAACAAGCACCTGAGTGGCCTCTGTGGAGAAAAAGAGCCAGAAGCTCCTGATATTGTAAAAGGGAAAACCTGCATAAGCAAATTCTTCACATGTTGACACATACAAGGTTACATTTGTGCATGTGGATGGAATGTGACTTAAAATATAAATGTGAGTGAAGCTCATAGAGACCCTTTTCTCACTCTCTCGCCTTCTCTAGAGTACTATAAAAAGGGATCATGTTATTTTGAACACTTTACTCATGCATGCAACTGGGAGACTCAGGAGGGCAGTATCAGCAGGATGATGGTACTTGTGCTTTTATCAATATTAGGTTGAAGTTGAAACATTGATTAAGTAGGAAGCGCCAATATTTCTCCAATTCAATAAAAAAAAAAGAAAAGCACCGACCTCGGGTATAGGCAGATTCTTCAGTACTAGTGTGCAGGGCTGCCAAAATGTTGTGGTTGAAATTACATACAAGTGATTGAAAATGGCAGCATTATGTGCTGCAAGTCCGGTGCAAAGAGAAAGGACCTGAGTGTATTGATGTTTATTTGACCTTCTAGACAGTCTTGCATTCCATACTGCATGGAAGACCGTCGACTTTGTTGGCTCATATACAGCATTTCCAGCTTAGCTTATGCAGTCATCTAATCACATTTTCCTGTCATCTCATACAGTTTGTATTATGTGGGCTTTGAAATAGTGTTGTGACCTTTTTAATGATTTATTGCAAGCAGTAGGGATGTGGGCTGCTATCTCAATGATTTGATTTCAGTTCCGGTAGGCAGTGAGAGGCAGGTCTTGGATGTCATCTATTATTTGTTCATTAATTTTTTTTTTCCTCTTGCTAAACCTCCAGATCCTAAAGAATTATAAAAATGATAAGTCCATTGAGCAGTTGGGTCATTGCAGGAAAGAAATTTACATGTTCTACTAACCGGACTAAGATTCGTCACAGCTCGTCAAAGCTTTGTGTGCTCTATTGAATATTACCAGCTTCATTTTCTCTAGAAACTTGAATAGGTCTGAAGCTATATTAGATCAAACAAGTCTCAGATACTGACCACACTTTACCCCTCTCTCTCTCTCTCCTCAGTGGACCCACGGCCTCTGCACCGTGAGGATGCCATTTTCATCATCCTGGGATCTGTCTCAGTTGTAGTGGTGCTCATTGTGGCGGTCTTCTTTGGCTACCGCATGCTGACAGGTGAGATGGAGAACCTCCTACATAATGGTGGACTTCAGTGATTGATATTGTGATTTGACTTGTGTGTGTGGGTGTGTGTGCGTGTGTGCATGGCTGGCTCTTCAGGAGACCGTAAACAGGGTCTGCACAACATGGACATGATGGAGGCAGCAGCGTCTGAGCCCTCAGTCGATTTAGACAGTCTGAAGCTGCTGGAGGTGAAGAACTTTACTCTAATCCCCAACCTTCTCTCGGTACCATACAGCTTATACGAATGATTTGTCCGGTGTGTGTGTTTTGTTTTTTTTTTTTGTTTTTTTTATACCTCTTCCCCTCTTCTCCAGCTGATTGGCCGTGGTCGCTACGGCTCGGTGTACAAAGGCTCTCTAGATGAGCGTCCCGTTGCAGTAAAAGTCTTCAGCTATGCGAACCGCCAGAACTTTGTCAACGAGCGAGCCATTTACCGGATCCCCCTGTTGGAGCACGACAACATAGCGCGCTTCATTGTAGGAGATGAGCGTCTGACAACGGACAGCCGTATGGAGTACCTGCTGGTGATGGAATATTACCCGCATGTGAGTACTGATCCATTAGCCACTGCGGCTACTCGCCCAACTCTGACTGGATTGTGTGGGATAGTGTAGAATTTCCTTTGCTTACCTTCAGCTGTCTTTATCTCTTTGCTTTCATTTTAAACTCCTCTTAATATTTTTGGCCATGATAAGAGGGGATTCAAATATCCTGCCGGTAACACAACTGTATCGGCGAGTATTTTTATAGATGATTGAGATGGTGTTACAGCAGGCGTCAGGATAAGGGTGTTTTATGTACCAGCTCACTGTGCACTCTCTCTCTCTCTTTTTCTTTCTCTTTCTCACTCTATTGCTATTCTATCGGTCACTTCTTTGTGTTGAGATATCATTTGTTGAATATCAGAATTGTTTCTCCTTTATTCACCTCTTTTTTTTTTTTTTTTTTTTTTGGTCAGCCTACTATTGCTGACTGTCCGAACTGTTTAATCATCCCTTAGACAAGTTAGATTAATGTAGGTATGTGTTGCTCAGACAAGAACAACTGCATGTTTCCTGACTCCTCTGATGTAGAAAGCAGCACATTCTTGCGCAGTGTAACATGTTACAACAGGCACACCTGTCTAGCATGAGTGTCTGGGTGTGACGCAGGAATGAATGTCTCCTCTGTTGTGTCTGAACAGACAGACATGACGCTGTTCACACACTGCCTCGTTTGTTCTTCACTCCACTGCTAATTATTTACCTTGGGTGAAATTACATTAGCCGCTTTAAACTCGGGCGGTTGGAGGACGTACTTAAAGGCAAATGTTTGCATTTCCTCTCAGAAGAAGTAACAGCTCTTAGACTGATTGAGAGGACTCTAAAGACTTCTTATGGTGTAGAAAGTGTCCCTAGTGGGGTAAGATCTGGAGCCTGGTGGTTTTGTGTTCAGTGCACTTACACTCCAGAATTGACTGTTGTGGGTAACCATTAGCATGCTAATCACTCTGGCCATTAGCGCTGCAACAAATAATTGAATAATTTAATGATTAAAAGGATTTAGAAAAGTTAAAAGCATTCAACTAGTGTATGGTGGAGTTGGGCTAAGACTAACCTTTGCAGGAACATTTGTTCCTGATTTTCCTGCATTAAAATGTTTGTTACACAGCTCAGTTAGCTTAGTGGTGTGTATAGAAATATGTTGTGTGTTAGCATGAATGGTAAACACTACTTATGATTTTTGGTATGAATTTCACCAACTTTTTTAAGATGCAGTGCCCTTCATCAATTAGCAGTGTTGGTGGGTGTGTCATTAATGTGCCTCAGTTTAATCTGTGTGTGTGTCTGTGTTTGTGTGTGTCCTCCTGTAGGGCTCTCTGTATCAGTTCTTGAGCCTGCATGCCCGAGACTGGGTGAGCTGCTGCCGTCTCACCCATTCGGTCACCAGAGGACTGGCCTACCTACACACCGAGCTGCTGAGAGGAGGTCAGGGTCACCTTCAGCTTCTGTGCACATACTCACACAAATATAATCTCAAATCCTTCTCTCAGATTCATATTTTACACACATTCGTTTCTTCCGCTCTCAAACTCTGATGAATAAGGAAGCTGCACGTGCTGCTATAAAATTTCACAAGACTTCAGATAAGACTCAGTGGCCATCTGTCTTGGCTCACATTTCATAAAGGCAAACTGCACAAATGTCTCGCATGTGTCTGTTTGGTACGGAATCAAAAGTTCAGATTTATGGAATTAATAAATTGAACACTGATGAGAATAAGGAGAACTGCAACAGCTCTTTACTCTCATAAATGGAGTAACTCTGTGCCTGGATTTATTTTGTGATTACCTGCTATAAGGGTCCAAGTTAGACAGCATACTGTCAGATTTGTATAGTGTGAGCAGGGAATATGAGTGGGGTCCGCCCTGTTGTCTGTGGTTGTTACATGCTTCCAACTGGATTAAAAAAGCAATGCAAATCCACTCATGGGCCGGCTGTTTGAAGCCACCTCAGGGATGCTGTGATTTGCACATCTAGGTCACACATTTATTTTTTCATTTTTCCTTTTTTTTTTTTTTTCTCTCGCTGAAATGAGGATTCAGACATCAGGTCATTTTTCATGCCGTGTCATTTATTTATTTATTTATTTGGGGGGGGCAAACAAAAAAGAGGGGCCTTCTTGTCAAGCCCCAGTATTAGTACATACCAACTGCACTGCACTGCTCATTAGGGTGGAGTAAGGTGAAACAGTAATGGTGAGTGTGGGGTGTCTGCAAAATCTTTACAGCGTTGCAGTCACCTGGTCTTTAAAGGGCCAACAGCAGGAGCAGTACAGATAAGATGGGGCTAATTTGTGTGTTTTGCTCCTGTAGTTGCCCTGGTAATGGCAGTGTGCCAGAGAGCTGCAGCAGGACACCATGCTTACTGGGTCTCCGTCTGGCTCAGCTCCGTGCTGACTGACACACAAACACACACAGACTCTCTCTCTCTCTCTCTCTCCCTCCCTCTGTCTCCCTCCCTTCCTCCTCCAGCTTTGACTTCATTAGAGCCTGAAGTTCAGACACAGACAGGCAGTAGGGGAGTGTGGGTATTCATTGCCATTACACCAACTGCTGCAGTGCCACCTGGTGGCTGCCTGTAAAATGCACAGCTTCTGTTGCTAATACTGTATAGAGTTTTTGTTACTTTATAGTGTTACATAGAGCAAGACCTTGCCCATCAAACGTGCTTACCCTTTATGTAGAAATTGCGCCTAAGGCCATGTATGTAACAATGTTTTTCACAACAAAGAGCAAGAGTAAAACCTTACCATGATTTGTACCCTTTTCTTTATAGCCTTGCTGCACAGTTTAATGACCTTTTTGCTCATAGCAGTAAAATGCATTTCTCGTTTGTGTCTCATACCATTTGGATGTGCAAAGTGCAGCATTACAATAACGCATGACATTTACTTTGCTATAATCTACTTTTAGTAGCTTAATTGTAGAAAATCAGCAATTGCTATACTTGTGGCTAAATGAGTCTTGTGTTGCTTGTGGTGTTAAGGTGCTTTATGTGTATCTGATTCTGATTAAGAGTTTCCTGTGGCTGAATGTCAAATGGATTTCATCTGGCATGCGTTATAGAATGCAGTTATTTTATACACTATATAGCAAGCATATATAGTAACTAGGATGTTTTTTGGGATTTGCCCCAAGCAAAAATATTACTTTAATTAAAAAAAAAAAAAAAAAAAAAAAGAGTACTGGCTTGAGTACTTGCTGTTTTCTCTGTAAAATATTCAGACTGTCACTCTCACCAAATACATGCCGTTAGAAGTACAGCTACCATAACCTAAGTTTCTCTTCGTTAGCTAGCTAAATAAAAAATCCCAACAACAAATATAGCTCACTGCCCAGTTAGCACACAATGTGCACAATTCACCCCTCAAAGATGTCATACGTAGCTTGTATGCTAATTTGAAAGATGTTCACGTGACAGTTTTTCAAATATAACGTCCGCTCTGTGAGACAACGCCCAATCCTGCTGCTGATGGGGTGTTGATCAGATTCATTTTAAGCTCCCATCACTTTTCCTCCTGTGATTAAACAACACAACCAACTTTTTTGAAGTGTTATTCAAACGCTGACACAACTGACTGACTTATTTAATGCTAATAAACAAGAGATGTGGAAAAAACAACATGTTTCTGTTTCACACTTCCTCAATTAACAGACAAGCTATATGATGTCATAGAGACACTATTTGTGCACAGGGCGTTTGAGCTATCAGGAGGTAGGGACGATTTTCCAGCATGTTCCCAATAACAAACACAGAAGCACAGCTATCTCCTTTACTGAGATAAACCAGAAAGGGACAAAGGCTATAAATGGCACGGCGTTAAGAGTGCGAGATCTGTTCACGCCCACGCACTGCTTCTCGGCTCGTCTCTGTACATCCACCAGGCACATTTCTCTTCAGGTCCTTCATCCTGCTGAGGATTCAACACTCCGTTCGTGTCAATTTAGCAACACACACACACACACACACACACACACACACACACACACACACACACACACACACACACACACACACACACAAAAAGTCAGGCCTCTGAAGCTATAATCAGTTCTCTTTGAAAGTGGATTAAATGATTAAACATCTAATCATTAGCAGATTAGCACGCTAATCTTCCATTATGGTAATATTTTGGTGATTTTTACCTGTACCTGTTCTCATTAGTTAAAAAAAATTAAATGACCTCTGAATCACTTTCTTTTTAGCCTAGAAAAAACACGGACCCTCCAATTTAGGTCTCACAGCGATATCGCTGGCTAAGATTAGCAACATTATACCAGCTAGCAAAACGTAAATGTACCTACTTTGGCCGTCAAGATGAATTTCGATATTTGAACGCTGTTCAAAATTCCAGGAAATTTAAGCAATTTTACATTTTTCAACGTGGGATGCCAAACATGTCTCGGCTGATCGACTAAACATGGGGTAAACTGTGGAATTTTGTTTCTTTACCACAGCAATTCCAAAAAGCCTCCGTCACATCTGAACGTTGCATAATTATGTGTTAACTACAGATTTGTCCTGAACGCATTTCTGAGTCACTGGAGTATCAGCTTCAGGAAAGAGTGCTTCATTAAAAGGTATTTTCAGTGCTGCATTCCTTGGCTGTGAGCAGATGAATCTCCTGGCTCGCATCTGGACACTCGTCTCTGAGTTATTATCGTGACACTTGGCTCGACGGTGTGGCTCTTACTTTGACGCTGAGCAGCAAGACCACTGAAAAACGAGTCAATGCGTGTGGCATAAACACCCCAATGTGTCCCTGCACTGCACTGCGCGCACACACACACACACACACACACACACACACACACACAAACTCTAATATCCTAGTACTGAGTTTAACACCAACGCCCTGACCTCAACGAGGTTGCAATGGTGAGTTCTGCGGTTGATCACAACATCCAGGTCGCTCAACATCCTGTTTTCTGCTAAAAGTGTTCCAACATAATCCTACATCTGGATTCAACCCTTACTCAACATTTTAGT
>JAQLOM010000034.1:17071162-17084452 GCA_030068315.1 Chrysichthys thysi
AGTACAGTTTCCCCTAAGGTTATTATTGCTTTTTTTATACAAGGAGTCCTCGATTTACGGTGGAGTAACGTTCCTACGGCTTGATGTAAACATAATTTTCGCCGTTAGTCTGAACTCACACACTGTACAACACTGTATAATGTTGCGCTGATCGGCTGACGTGGCGATGGACTCGATTCTGATTGGCCCGTACGTTTGTGCTCAGGGTTTGTATGAACGGATTTGGTTGGGAGGTTGATCCTGAGTGCTGCATTCATTTAAGTATCAACGGCGACGTAAACAAAGCCTCTAAAACTTTCTTAATAAATTTATGGGAGATGACGTTTGACGTAACCACGAAAACACCATAGGTTGATGACGCTGTAAACTAAGGACTCTCTGTAGTATGTTTCCTAATAAAGCAACTCATTTCAAATACTATTGTTTATGTAACACAGACATGCTGCACTTTTTTTTATGGAGCCATAATGCTGTGATCCAATATGACAGAAATAAAGCTAATAAGGACAATTTCCTCCCTGTCTCAGATTCCTATAAACCTGCAGTCTCGCACCGGGACCTGAACAGCAGAAATGTTCTGGTCAAGAACGATGGCACTTGTGTGATCAGCGATTTCGGTTTGTCCATGAAACTGACCGGAAACCGGCTTGTCCGACCCGGAGAGGAAGAGAACGCTGCTATCAGTGAGGCATGTTGATCAAAATGAATGCACATGTCATTTTCAGAAACCATAAAATAATCCTTTTTTTTTTTTTTTTAATTAAATACAATTGTCTGTGATATTTTGGTCAGTTCAAAGCCCATTCTAAGGTATACTTCACAGATGTGCTGCCATATCTTTTACTAATCTAAAACGTATTAATGTTATGCCCCCACGTAGGTGGGTACGATCCGCTACATGGCCCCAGAGGTTCTGGAAGGAGCAGTGAACCTGAGGGACTGTGAGTCTGCTCTAAAGCAGGTGGATATGTATGCCATTGGCTTGATCTACTGGGAGACCTTCATGCGTTGTACAGACCTTTTCCCTGGTGAGATCTAAGAGTCTATGTGGTATGCATTACGCTGGCTTTGCAAAATGGCTGTAGTGAGATATGAGCTAGGTTAGAGGCTTTGTATAGCATGCTGTATTTTAGACCAGGGATATTTAACTTGATTGATTGTCAAAACAGTTATCTTTTACTGCTTAACCATGGAGGATTAGTTTATAGATATAAATAAAACAATTTGAAATGATTTTGCTTCATAGTCGTGCCGCATGTCGCCAGTTTTGTCTAGCACTATGAACAGATGCTGAAAGAATAAATACAGACATATTGGTCTTTAAACGCTTTTTTCCTCAGGGCTCGTTTGTTTGTTTGTCTATTTATTTATTTATTTGTTTGTTTGTTTATTTTTACACGCCATGTCATCAGTTTGCTAATTAGACCAAAGATGGTAAATACAATGGAAATTCTAGGAAAGTCTGTGCAAAAATCAAACAAACAAATAAATAAAAAAACACCTCCCATTTGTAATCTAATGTTTCTCGCCCTGAAATTAGCCTTTAGCCTGATGCCTTCAACTAAATAATTGACATAAATGCACCTGATTGGATAAACCAATACAGAGGATCTACTACAAAATCTGAGCTGGATCATGTTAAGAAAACTAAACTTGCTGATACGTTGATCAGCACTCTTTTCAACGACTTGGTTCAGTCCACTAAAATACTTTGCTGAGTCAGCATCCAGACTGTCTCAGGTGAATACTTTCTCTTTGTCATTTACTAAGGTTTTCTCATATAAGGCTTTGAGTCCAGGCTTGGTAATTTGCTGCCTTACAATGTCATGCATTTCACAGTGGATTGAAGTCGGTGCCTAATTAATCATCTGTATTCATGAGTTGAACCTGTACTAATGACATTTGAGACGTATTACTGTCGCTTTCCCACTTTTACACTATTTTACGAATGTTGTAAATAATATGAATTGGGTTCTGTTAGTGTTGTAACTCTGTGTGTGTGTGTTTTCAGGGGAGACTGTACCAGAGTACCAGATGGCTTTTCAGGCAGAGGTAGGAAACCACCCATCCTTCGAGGACATGCAGGTTCTGGTTTCCCGAGAGAAACAGAGGCCAAAGTTCCCTGAAGCTTGGAAAGAGAACAGTCTGGTGAGAGGCCATGTGTGTTGTGTTCAGTTTGTGTAAGAGAAACAACCTAATATCTGGCACTCCATTGTGCTTCAGGCCATCATAGCAGCTCGGCATGTGAATTGGTTTCTTTTAATATCGGCGTTAAGATCCCTCTCAGCTAAGTATTTATAGCAACGATGCAGGTAATCATAAAACCCTGCAAACACTGAAGACTGCATTGACTTAGCATGGTTTTGCATATGTGTTCTAAAGGCAGATTCATATTACTGAAGTGGGAGGCTGTTTTATAGCAGATGGTTGCATACAGTTCTTTTCTTTTTTCTCCCCATCGGTCTTATTAGGCGGTGCGTTCACTAAAGGAAACCATGGAGGACTGTTGGGATCAGGATGCAGAGGCTCGATTAACGGCTCAGTGTGCAGAGGAGCGCATGGCGGAGCTGCTTCTTATCTGGGACAGAAACAAGTCAGTCAGTCCCACTGTCAACCCCATGAGTACAGCCCTTCAGAATGAGAGGTCTGCTAATACACACACAGTACACACTAATACCACAAGAGCAAGTTTCTCAGAGCACAGTCCAGTTGTGGTGTCCATTTTGAAATGATTATTTATGAATTAAATATGATTTTAAATTAGTCTGAAATGGGTTGGGTTTTTTTTTTGGTTTTTTTTTGTTTTTTACACACACAATTGGAACATTTAAACATGCATTATCTCTGTTTTGCCCCATTGCAGGAACCTCACCCACAGTCGCAGGGTTCCGAAGATGGGGCCTTACCCAGACTACTCCTCCTCCTCATACATTGAGGACCATGATGGCATGGTGAAGAACCTTCCTGGAGACATGTCCACCTCAGGCACATCCTCTGTGAGTGGCATTAGTTTGAGCGGTCCTGGCACAGGAGAAAAGAACAGGAACTCCATCAACTACAAGAGACAGCAGGCACAAGCACAGGCACGTCTCCCAAGCCCAGAGACCAGTGGAGCCAGTCTATCCACAAGCACCACCACCACCACAGCAGGCCTCACCCCCAGCACAGTCATGTCTACTATCTCTGAATCCGCCCCATCTGAGGAGGCTGGAGCAGCCCCAAGTGTTCCTGTTTGCCTGCAGCTCACCCAGGAAGACCTGGAGACCACCAAGCTGGACCCCAAGGAGGTGGACAAGAACCTGAAGGAGAGCTCTGATGAGAACTTGATGGAGCATTCTCAAAAACAATTCAGTGCTCCTGACCCACTCAGCACAGGCAGCTCCAGCCTGCTATACCCGTTTATAAAGTTAGCGGCTGAGGTGAACGCAGGGGCCGGAGGCGGGCTACAGGCTGAATTTGGAGCAAATAGCAGTGCCACGCTCGATGCCCCACCCGCCATGTTTCCGCTTCCAAAACAACAGAATCTCCCTAAGAGGCCCACAAGCCTGGCTCTTGGCTCCAAAAATCCCAGCAAGGAGTCTTCATCCTCACGGCTCAAGTTTGGCAGGCACAAGTCCAACCTGAAGCAGGTGGAGACTGGTGTGGCTAAGATGAACCTGGTGGTAGCGGCAGAGCCTCATCCAGTCACATTGACCAATAACGGGCCAGGAGTGAGAAGCGCAGCTGGGGCGCTGCTGCTTAATGGCTATGCTGGCGGTACCACTAGTGCCAGCAGCAGCAGCAGCTTCGGGAACACGAACCCAGTCGGGCCACAGGGTGAGGGAGCTGTCCTGCCTTTGCTGCAGAGCCAGCTAAGTGGTGATGACGTCCGGCTGAACATCAACATCAACTCCAGTCCTGACGAGCACGAACCCCTGCTGCGCCGAGACCACACAGGCCGCTCCAACTCCAACAACAACAACAACAGCAACATCCACACCACGGTTTCTGCTGCACCAGGCACAACAAGTGCAATATCTGCAGGACCCGCTCCACCAGAGCTGCAGTCACTGCAAGTGAAGGAGGACGCTCCTCTGAGACAGGACAAACCCAGGAGACCAGAGAGACCCAACTCCCTGGACCTGTCGACCACTGCACAGGACTCTTCTGTGTCAGGTGATCTGCTTCCCTATTCTGCATTATTTTCGAATTTCACCATCGGTTTTCTATCAATGGTTTCCTTACGTGCATTTTCTGAATACATGTGGTTACATGCGACGAGTTGATTAACATTTATGGAAGGAGAAGCCACATCACTGAGGTAAAGCTGTCCCTGCTGCCGGAAAGAGTTGAGTCCAGAGCACTTTATGCTGCAGATTTTTTCTTTTATGAACTTCAAGAGCAAGACTGGTGAAACTGTTACTACAGAATAAGAACATTTGTTTTACCGCTGTTCTACAACATGACACGTAGCTAACATGTCATTCAGCTATAAAAGGATATGACATGTCGTTCTTCAATACATTAATAAATTGGGAAGTAATTGTTGGGGAAATTTCTGTAGTACAACCCGAATTCCAGCAAACTTGGGACGTTCTTTAAACTTGAATAAAATGAAAACTAAAAGACATTCAGATTACACGAGCCAATATTTTATTCACAACAGAATATAGATAACATAAATGTTCAAACTGGGAAATTGTACACCTTTATCCACTAAATGAGCACATTTCTAATTTGATGCCTGCTACAGGTCCCAAAAAAGTTGCGATGGAGGCAACAAATGGCTGAAAAAGCAAGAAAGTTTAAAGAGATTCATCTAGGAGAACATCTAGCAACTAATGAAGTTAATTGATATCAGGTGTGTAACATGATTAGCTATAAAAGGGATGCCTTAGAGAAGCAGAGTCTCAGAAGTAAAGATGGACAGAGGCTCTCCAATCTGTGAAAGAGTGTGTAAAAAACAGTGTTCCTTTATTATCAAATGAAGGAACAAATAGAAAGATCAAATTAATAAATGACTAACATCATTTATTGGCATTATGTTAATCCATGTTCTGTTATGAATAAAATATTGGCTCATGTGATTTAAAAGTCTTTTAGTGTTCATTTTGTTCAATTTTAAAAAACATCCCAACTTTTCTGGAGTTCAGTTTGCATAAGCGGAAGGAATCAGTTGGGACGTGCTGTTATACTTCATGGTGGTAAGAGTACCTTTGCGTCCTGTTAAGCAGCATCACCCCACTTTGTTGTTGATTATTTTCCTGTAACAGCACTCCCATTTGTGCTTTATTCATACATACGATATGAATAATTAATAATTGAGTCATTAGCAGCCTACTAATGGAAGGCATAACTGGTAGAAGAGTGGAAAGAGCATGCTGTAGGTAATCTAGGTAATCCAGCCACTGTCACTCAGCACATACTGAAGTGATTAACCAGAGTAGATTACTTAACATTAACACGTGGATGAATGGTAATGAGGAACCATTGCTCTTCATTTTTATATTATTCATCATTTTGCTTTGAGGCCTTGTCTAGGAGGCAGACTTGTTTTTTTTTTCTTTTTTAACAAATAATTTATTATTTCCATGTTTGCAGCAGTTGCTTAGAAACTAGATTCTGTCCTTAAAATACAAATAAATATATTACCTTTAATAACTAATACACAATAATTCTTTTTTGTTGATTTGAAGAATAGTCGAAGTTCGTGACGTGTCTTTTCAAAGGATCCAGACAGACTGTTTTTGACTCGAGATTATCTGATTAGATAAACCAACTTTTGTTTTAAAATGGTGTATTTAAAGGGCTGCCTATTTATAAACTCCAGGTGAACGAGTCTGTCCTGCTAAACAAATAATTTGGATATTATTATGGTGCATCATTATATCCCCTTTTCCACATCGCCAGTCGTCTCAGAGGACCTCCTGTGAGCATGCAGCAGGTTTATCTCCCCTGTTCTTTCTTGTCCCGCCATCTCCCTCACTGCCATCTATTCCATTCTTTTTGGTCTCTCTCTCTCTCTCTTTCTCTGTAACTTTACATTTCTTTCATGGTGTGCGTGCCAACATGCCTGCAAACAACGTCCTCTAGAGATAGACCCCTGCGTGTGTTCCTGCCCTGAGTGTCCTCCTCAAACTGGCCAATTAGTACTGCCACTTTATTCAAAGAGAGAAAGCTGGTCGATCTCTGTCCCTTCCTCTGACCCTGTTTTCACTCTATTTTTTTTCCTCTTGTTTGCCTGAAGTGGAAAGGGAGGGGAAACTTCTCTGGGCTGATAAGGATGCGGAGAACATTCTGCTGCAGTTGTAAACAGCGATAACGTACGGTGTATGTCGGGAGTTGGGAGTGCCATACAACAGTGCCAAAAAACATGGCACACTTGGATGGTTCAGGAAGCGTATGCTAAAGATTTGACCTAAGATAGCTGTGGTTTATTCACATTAGAGATTCTTCTATAGTGCTGTGTGGTGGTGGGTGGAACAGCCACATCAATGATTATAAACTAGCAGAACTCTTCAACCAACCACCTTTTCTATCAGAGCTGAACAAAAATAGAAAGACAACATATTGTTGATGGTTGCTTAACTGTGCAACATTTTAGTATATCAGCTACATTCACAGCCATGGAGGGTGATTGTGGGTGATTGGGATTTTTGTTTTGTTTTGTTTCGTTTCAGGATCTGCTTTAAGGCTTGTTTTGGGCTTTCTGTATTTAACACAAGGAAGCCTACACATTCCTGCAATAAAAACAAGTAGTGTTATGAGTATAGCACGGTGAGAGACAGCCACATGCTGCCAGAGCACAGACCACAACCTTGATTACGCTATTTTTACATCAGTGCAGTCCATTAACCCGACAGTAGACATGTTTTTTGCTGTTCCAACGCCGCCGCCCCCCCGCATTGTAGCTGAACAACAGAACAGAATTATGGAAAGGCCTGACTAGAAATATTGTATTTGGGATGATTTATTTCATTCTTAAAAAGATATTAGATATTATTCGTTTGGGTCCACCTGCTGGATGGTTCATCACTTCTGAGATTTATCCCAGTGCTGATACTCCCTGTTGCGAGATAATATGCAATTGCATTCACAAATTTGGCCATAATTATGCAGTTAACTAACTTCCCCTCTCTCTCCCTCTCTTTCCTACAGGTGAGAGCTCCTCTCAGGAGGGAAAAGCTGCATCGGCTGAGAAGATAAAGAGACGTGTGAAGACGCCTTACTCGTTGAAGCGGTGGCGGCCCTCCACGTGGGTCATCTCTACAGATACGTTGGATGGAGAGGTCAACAACAATGGGGCTGGTGGAGGGCAGGGTGCAGCAGGTGCTACTCGCTCTAAATCCAGCACTGCCGTGTTCCTGGTTGGAGGGGGGACTGCCACGGCAACCCTCTCCTCTGACCCGCCGGGCATGACCTGCCTGTAAACTTGAACTTTGCTGAGAAACGGCCACAAGCAGCTCATTGATACTGAAGGGTTTGGCAGCATGTTACAGGAGGAAGAGAAAACAGTTTTCTAAGATACAATTTGCAAGCACTTAACATCGTGGTATTTCTTGAAATTCTCTGACATTTTATGATTTTGTTTGTTTGTTTTTTGAAGTAATTGCTTTAAACCGAACCCAGCTATGCAGCATCAATGGCTTAAAATGCTTCCATTATTTTGTTGTCCAGTTGTAAATCAAAGTATAATTTTTTGTGTCTGGTTGGTTGATTGGTAATTACTTTCTTGTATCTGTTGCACTTTTTTTTATAATCGTGATCTTAATCACATAGTTACGTCTATTTCTCGGACCTTGTTTAAGTCTGGTCTTAAAACTTTACAAAAAAAATGGGGGAAAAAAAAAGAAAATGACAATTAATTGATTTAACAATCATGCTAGTCTGCTCATATGGACACGAATGAAATCTAGTCCATATAAAAGTTGATAGAAAATGCAGTGGTCTCTAAGATCTTTGACTGCAATAGCATCTGTAATGTTTATGCATAGGTACATTCAAGCATTTGTTGTATGTAATTATATATATATATATATATATATATATATATATATATATACACACACACACACGTATCCCCCATTTTTGTATTACATTCTGAAATGTGCAATAGGCTTTAGCTTTGAGGTGGTCTTCAGTACTTTTTTGTGCTATGTATTTTGCAGCGTTTTCCATTTGTTAACGTCCTATCGTAAGCGAAACGGTGCACTTAAACCTGCAATCTCCAATCTTTTTAACAAAGCTCTGTCTGCAGTTAAGAAACATCTCATGGATGACAATCCCTTCTTCTCAATCTCATCAATCCTGAAAGGGAAAGGTAATGTTTTCAGGTGTGTGTGTGTTTTTCCTCCCTCGTTGGAGGTGCACAGCAGCAGAGGACAATTAAAGCTCTGCAAGCTTGAAGGATGGGGGATTTTCAGTTCTGTTACAATCTGAATCAAGCTCTGTCATTCTGGTCTCTGGAATGATGTTCTCCCTTAACAGCAGACACTGAAGTACATACTTCACTCATTCTTTTGTTTTAAAAAGTGGACATGGACTAGGTTTTTTGGGGGGGTTTTTTTGGAAGTGTGGATCTACATGAGTGTGTCTACATTAACAGTCTGATGCGTTACTCTAGCGCTAGGTCGGATGTGACCTATGGCTTCGTGCTTCTGCAGAGGACTCGTGTGAGAAAGCAGACAAGTGGCTTAGGTTAAGGTGTTGCTCTCTTCATTCCAGTCACACAAGGCACCATGGACACACAAGTACAAGTATGTACTTCAATTGGAATTTATATCTCATGTTACACTAAATAGACCTGGAACTAAATGTGCACATTGTTGTGTGTACTACAGCTACTTTAGTTCATTTTAAACCTTTGTTCATGAAAGCTGAACTGAAAATGGCAAATCTGGCCACTTGTGGTCGTGGTCATGACTCGGATATCAGAGCAATCTTGAATTGGTGGTTAGTTTTCATTTCATTATGCGTACAATCATGCTGTCAGAGGGAGGCTGAGTCTAAATCAGTGGATATACACATGATGATGCACATACACAGCTGTTACTCCAGAATTGTGTTCTTGTGTGCTTTTATTTCCCTTTTTTAACAGTGCCAAGGGCCAAACCTCAAGGCTGTATGTCCAGATCCTTTTTTTCCCCCTCATTGTTTTATTATATTATTCTAATGACTATCATATATTGCATCCCTATTGAGTTTGTTGGTAGGTTAAGGGTTGCACCGTCATCCATCCCTGTGTTTCGGTGTCCTTCATGTGTATGAGCAGTTTGAACAAATGTTGGTGAATAATCCTGGCAAACGAAACAAAATGTCGGTGCCACCACACTTCCCCTTATTAGTAATCCCTGTATGTTAAACATCGCATCACAGTTTATTGAAATCATCCTAATTTTAAATGTACGGTTGAGGAGGTTTTTTTTTTTTTTTTTTTTTTGCATTTGGCAAGCTTGGGCATGAACCATTCGAATAAATGCCTAGCGATGCTCCATGATGGGGAAAACCTCTCATCTGCAGAGCAAAACTCACCCTTCTACTGTAGAGACTGACTTGAAATGCACAACTAGTAAACTTTGTTGTGTGAATTTTCAGTTGTGCCACTCATCGCATGCCGGTTTATTCACTGGACTATGCGACAAAAATGATGGCTGACAAATTTATTATTCCAGAAATTAATCCGTTTCACTTCCTCTGTCCAACTCGTTGGAGCAGAAAATTTTAGTTTTGTATGTATGTAATATAGGTTCACCAGTGTGGTGTAAATATATCTGTATAGCGTGCTTTTGCTTGCACACATACAGAAGCCTCAACTGTTGCTGTGGGACCAAGAACAATGTTATAACACTGTGATATTTATCTCTAGGTAAAATAGCACAGTTATATCAGACAGATATTACTAAGTTTATGTACATGCCATTATCTTCTCCAGCCAAACAAGCGATTACCCCAGTAAGAAGGCACGAAAGTGGCTTATTTTATTCCTCTGCCTATAGTTCTTCCTGAAATGCTGACCATACAATATATTTAGCCCACGGGATTATTATGGGCCGGAAATATTTCAGCCAAAACCTCTGGTCTTACTGAATATCACTGCTTTTTACAGCATACTGCGAAATGATTAACATTTACAGGTGCCCATGGACAAAGCTGATTAGACTGAACACCTGTGGAAGATTTATATTATATTTAACACGTTTTCTTTTCTTTTATTTATTTATTTTCTTTTACTTCATTTAGCCCAGGTCACTGTAGAACACAATCTTAAAGCTGCGATTTCTCGAAACTGCCAGCCGTCACACTTATGTTGCGTTGCACTCTAGAGCAGTAAATACAAACCTTTTTCATGGAGATCTCCCTTCTTACAGGTTCTTTCTGTTCCAACCTTAATCCAGCTGAGCTGATCCGGCTAAGCAAGTAAACTGATTATCTGGTGCACTTGTCTTGGATTAGGGCTGTAACTGTATTCTGTAAGAAGGTGTGATGTTTAGAAATAGGGTTAATGATTAATTCACTAGATAAAACATGGCAGGTTTGGCAATGAGGTTGTTACATTTACACGACTTGTTTCTAAAAATTTAATGTAAACACAGGCAGTGTTTATTTTATAACTGTCATCATCTGAACTGTCCCCATTTAGATCACATGAGCATTAACCGTAATGGTTAAATCAAGGATTTTTTTTTATTGATCATTACAAAAAGAGTGTGCTGTTTTATCAGTCCGAACAAACACTACAGCTCTTTTCAGTTTCAGTCATGCAGATGCAATCATTTAGTGGTGTCACATCATATTTTTGTCAAGAAACTAGAATAACAGATTTTCTTTGTGTATGTGTAAGAGAGAATGGAAAGTATTTGTTCATGATGGGCTGCTGTTTTGTTTTGTTTTTCCTTTTTCAGTCATCAAATTCATACTGATGCTAATGGCTCCAGTGAGATCTGTGGCTGAGATAATCACAACAACAAAAAAAGCCACTGAAATGTTTTCTATCGCAGCTTGTAAAGTAAGCGCTTTGAGAAAAAGAACAAGTAACTACTCGGTTTAGTCTACTCGAAAAAAGATATATGTTTTAATGCCATTTAGAAATAAAGCTTGCTGTACAACCCTGCATTACTCAATTGATTAAAGACTATATTAAAGAGGTCCTGCCTCTTGTTTCCTTCTTTAACATGCAACCAAAAACAAAAAAATAAGGTCAGATAATGACCCAGTCAGTACATTGGTACTGTGAAGTGTGTTCACTTTAAATGAATTGAATTTTTATTAACTGTGAACACCGTCACTAATCAGCTTTACAAAAAAAAATCCAGATGTAGATCCCTAACAAGCAAGCCAGCGGTTACAGTGGTAAGGGGGCAAAAAGCTTCCTGATAGAAGAGGAAGAAAACTGGAGAGGAACCAGACTCAAAAGGGAATCCATCCTCATCTGGGTGACACCGTGTAGCACAATTATTCATCGTTACTCTTTCACAACTGCATAATGTCATGTTGCACTGTATTAAGTGTTTGGAAAACATGTTCAGTACGAGCATATCATGAATCAGAGTCATGGGTTGAGCTCAGGACAGGCTTTATGGTTCCAGCAGCATGCAAGTAAGACTCTTCACTAGACACAGGGTGAGACTTGGACAGAAAGTGTTTGGGGGAAGTGTAACTGTTTGTTTAGGTTATGGAGGTGGGTACAGGTAGCTGACGTTTGCATGAAATGAATCCGAGGCAGAGAGGAGAGGATCCACAGCAGTATCTCAGCATTTTGACCACAGGAGGGTGTTGAAGCCACAGCCTCAGAGTAAAAGCACGTGCTCCCGACAACAAAGCCGTTTCCAAACGGTGGAAACAGCGTGTAAAATAAACACTGGGGATAAATATGTAATCCACATCGGTCCTGCTAGCTAAAAGGTACTTCATTTGGAGACAGTGCTGACAGTGCCTTATGGGCTTTCCTTCTGGGACACTTCCCCAGTGTGGAGGAAATCAAATATCAGACAGTGCTCTGTAATGTGGCTTAAGGTGACACATGGTGTGAGACACAACCTCATCGTTTTGTGTAGTGTTTTTATTTATCTGTTTATTTATCTATTTATTTATCTTTTTTTTTTTTGTAAAAGAAAAGTTGCAGCCGGCCCGTGCAACTTTAAAGAGTTAAAAGGCTCTTGTAAGCAGCCAATGAAAAGTTGCCTTATGTCGACGAAAGACCAATCAGAAGTGGGGGTGGGCGGAGCTTTGGCAGGAGTTGACGGTGCGTGGCTGCACGCGCACTGCTGTGTAGTTGACTTCAGGACGAGGACGCGTCTGTTGTGTGGTCCCGGTGCGGCACCGTGCACGGAAACACAACAACAAAAGACACACACTACGCTGCATGGAGTGACCCAAGAAGGATAAAAGCGTGCCCACGTCCTCCGACACCCCAGGCGTGTGTTCACACTTGAGTTTTTGGGCCTCCGTAGCTGAGCGTCATGTCCCAAAGAGTTCGCCGAAACGGCTCGCCGACGTCCAGCTGCAGCTCGGTGAGCGGCGGAAGCTCGAGCGGAGCCTCGGGTCTCAGCGCCGGGGTGAGTTTACTGAGCCGCCTGTTGCCCATGAAAGCCACCGTGCCGTTCCAGCTTAAAGCACAGCCACAGCCCCCCCTACCGACCAGGATGGCGTTGTCCAACGGAGGAGGAGGAGGAGGAGGAGGAGGAAACGGCGCTAACGTTAAGTGCTGCTGCAGCAGCGGATGCGACGCAGCCGGAAGCCGCCTGTGCGCTCCTCGCGCCGCCACCTCTTCCTCTAACTCTTCCTCCTGCGCCGCGTTGAGCCCGTCCGCGTCTCCTACGTGTAGCACCACTTCCTCGTCTTGCTCGGCCCTCAGTATTAGTTGTGCCGCGTCTCCTCCTCCTCCTCCTCCTCCTCCTCCTCACGCGCAGTGCCCGCAGCTCAGCGTGCCTTCCTCCCTGTCTGGGGCGGCTCACAGCGGCTCTGCCTCCCCCTCCTCCCTGCTGCTCAGCTCACTGACGGACACTTTGGTGCTGACAGCTGGCTCACACCCTCCCGGGACATCGTCTTCCTCCTGTACCCCCTCTTCATCATCCTCATCCTCATCTGCAGCATCTTGTGGGCACCGGGGCAAAGCCCTGGCATCTTCACAGAGGGGCTCCCCGGACAATGACAGGCTATCTCCGGAGAGAATAAGCCCGAGCTCACCTGTGCTCAAAGGTAACATGAATACCTTTCATGTGGGGTGGGGTGGGGTGGTGAAACTTTATTCTATAGATCATCACTCATACATGCAGTCATTTCATCTCAGGCATTGATGAAACGCTACGTTAA
>JAQLOM010000034.1:17136162-17146364 GCA_030068315.1 Chrysichthys thysi
TATACATACAGCAACATGAATTAGCAATTTTGGTGACTTAGAAAGTTGTGTCAGTGAAATGAGCTTCATAGCATGGCGTCTTAACGTCTTGTGAGTGATTATGAGTGACTACAGCTGGTGACTTAAGTACTGTACTTATATTTACTGTAAGTAAATATCATATATAAAAGTTAATAATGAGGTACCTTTCAGAGCTGTTAAATACTTTAAACTCCTTGCTTCTTGCATGTTGATGTTTCGGTACAGTGCTGTCTAAGCAATCCCAGTGGAAACATTACTTATTATATAAACTCAATTCCCTGCTTAAAACCACATATAAAATCTTCTCATATATAATATACAGTATATTGTTTAACCTCCTGAGACCCAAACTCTGTTGCGTGTCATGTCATTTCTCCTGACTGTTTCTGATTTTTTAGTAGCTAATAACTATTGAATTTTATCATTGTCTCCAAACAGGAAGATGTTTGGCAAAAGTGGTCCTAGGGGTCGTCCAATGAGGACCTTACAAGGAAATACACACAATGCAGTTGGGGGGAAATGTGATGTCGTCACATGAGGATGGGGGTCTCAGGAGGTTAAATATTATTCATTAATTTTAAATCTTCAATCGGGGTTGTTTGGGGAACAATGGCTTTGCAGCAGGAATATTCCCTCATCTCCTCACAGGACACACATTCACACACTCATTTACACACGGGGCAATTTTTGAGCTGCCAATCCTACTACTAGCATGTTTTTTGTGGGAGGTGGGACAAAACCAGAGAACCCAGAGAAAACCAACATGGACCTGGAAAGTAAAACTCCACACAGGCAGTAAACCAAGGTCAGGATTGAACCACTGGATCAGTTCTCCAAAAATCTCTAATGCTAGACTGAGGCTGTGTGATTTGGTGCTCTTCCTTATGTTGACTAAATGCTTTAGATATACTGCTATACTAAATGCTGGCAAGGTTTGATCTTGAACTTGATATAAAGTTAAGATCATCAAGAAAACCCAGGAATCCAGAGAAAGGCATTTGTTGTGTTCTTACCACTGCTGTAGGGCTGACTTTCTGTATACTTGTTTGTCTTTTCTAGTCTTTGCTCAGGTACATGAACCTGGGAAGAAATCAAGAGATCAGACTGGATACAATTGTGTTAGACCAGACCAGACCAGACCAGGCCGGGTAGCGTGGTCTGAGAAATCTATACAGGAGAAATGAGGCATGAAGGCTTAGGGTGGTTTTATACTTCATGTTTTTTTTTCATTTACTTAAAAAGATTGCCTGGGTTGATATGAAAAACCCAGCTTACTGAAGGAGGCCCACAGTTCTAGCTAGTATCATCTCATTAGCCTAGCTTGCTAACTCGATTTGTAGCCAGTAGAAATAAAGGCTGATTTGATGATGATGGCGATGATGAGGTAGTTTCCCATTGAAGTAATCACAGTCGTGATCACAGTTGGATGGGACCATCACATCACATACCAGTGCTCTACAGATTTGTCCTATCTTATCAAACTGTCCTATTGTAGGTCTTCAGAAAAAAACAAACAAAACAAAACTACAACCCCGCATCATTTGGAGTATTTTGTCTTCTTTATTACTGTGACCTTATCAGAAAATGCCACCAGCAAAAAAAAAAAACAACAACAAAAAACTGTAGGCAGCATACATTGCAATGTAAATTGTCATGTTGGAAACTATAGACAGCATGCTTTTGATAGGCTAACAGGGTTAAACCGCGCCCTTCTTTTGAAGATAAAAGAAAAAACAATATTAGGTATCATCAAACGTTTTAAAGAGGATTGATTGTGTGGTTTTTTAAACAGCGTGTAACAGTACCACTAGTGACATGGTATTGCGCGCCAATGAGCTTATATATTCTAGCCGATTTGGGTGAGGTTTTCATAAATGTCATCAGTGGGTGTGTTCCAGAGTCAGTCGCAGGTGTGATGAACATTAAGGAAGTAGATTACCGGTATTTCTCTTTTACGCTTTAGGATATGTTTGGAGCAGAAACTAGCCGTTAATAGAGAAGAAGAAGAAGTGATAATCACACGTGAAACACCCCACAGCACAGCATAGTGTGACACACAGTGAAATTACTTCTCTGCATTTAACCCATTCACCAGGTGAAGCAGGGGACAGCCGAACAGCACAGCGCCCAGGGAGCACTGCTTGGGGACAGTACCTTGCTCAGGGTACCTCAGTGTACCTCGTTGGTCCTGGGCCTTGAACCCACAACCTTCCGATTGAAGGGCCAATGCCCTGACCGCAAATTATTAGTACAAATTATTATTTTAGTGTTTTTTTAGGAAACTTTTCTGTGTACCCTGTTTGTTACTCAGAGGAAACACAGCATGAATCATTAGGGACCTTACTTTGTGTGCAGGGGCATTGTCATGATGAAACAGGTTTGGGCCCTTTTGTTCCACTGAAGGGGAAATGTAATGCTACAGCATAAAAAGATATTCTGTACCATTGAATGCTTCCAACTTTGGGGCAACAGTTTGGGGAAGGCCTACACATTGGTGTGATGTTCCGGGGTCCAGGGGACCACTGATCTTTAGCCAGTATAGTGTATACAGTATATGAAGAAGCATGAATAGTTAAATGCATATGTGCACTTTGTAGGACACCTCGTATGAATTCAGCCTCACCTGGGCCTTCCTCCTAACCCTCCTCCCATCAGTGCCAGAACATTCTGCCATCTCCTCCACTGTGATGTGTTCAGCAGATCGGGGTATGCCCTTCAAAAGCATAAACACAGACATCCAGCATGATATCTAATCATATCTACATTGTGAATTTCCAGAACACCATTAAAACATTTAACCCATATCCTAGTTTAGCTGGCAGGTATGCTTCTTTTCTTTCAGCTACATGAAGCTCCATGGATCATCAACTCTGCTTGGCAACAGTACATTGGATTCTGTTAAGACATGAGCCTTGGTTCATTTCAAGACCATATTTCATTCGTGTTTATTTCTCAGTGCTCGTCTGGTCACTTAACATGCTGAGACATCTTGGTTTGAGTAAATGCACAGTGGGATGTGGTGAGCCAGGCAGGTGCAGTAGGGCTTTTAGTTCAGGCTCATACCTCTCGCTTAGTGCCGGTTTGTTTCTTGTGACCTCGCTTAGCCTCCACTTCTCCGTCATTCAGTCCTCCTGTTAGAGGAAAACAGATGCAGGATTGTTTGAACTTTACCAGGAGCCATGGCTGCTTTTTTCCCTTCTTTTGCATTGTGCTTTTGTGTTTTTCAAGTGAATCTCCACACACTGCCTCTGTGTGTGTGTGCGTGTGTGTGTGATCACCACTGTCAAGCATTTCATGACATTTCTCAGTACTGAAAAAAAAAATGAAACTTATGTTTACTTGAAACACATTTATGGCATTAATGGGAGTCAGGAAGGGAAGCTGATCAATCGGAAGTTATAAAATATATGACTTTATAATGTACATACAGAACTGCAGTTATACTCCAACAGTGCAGGTTTTCGTATGAAACAGACCCGACTGAATCTGTAACTCTGTTCTTATGTAGTTTTTCACTCACTAATACAGTTAATGCTGGTTATTGATACTTTCTTTAATACTTTATGGTATCCTTGCCCCATCAGATGGAAATGTTGGACGTGTTAAAAAGTCATTCACTGTACAGTGCATTTAACAGAAAAATCCATGAAAGCTTCTACAAAAATAAATGCTAAATAATGGGATTTGTCAACTGACTTTATTTTTTATTTTTTTAAATCAGTATAGGGAAATGTGCAGAATTCTTAGCCATGGGAATTGTACACATGCTACAGATGTGATCATTAGCCCTGGACTGTACATTTTATTTAGGAAGTGTGCATTAAATGTTACTTACAGTCTCCTAGCTTGTACTGATCTGGAATTTATTTCCAACAATTGACAGGAAGGAAACATACTTTTGCACCGGAGCTGAAATTTAACTCTCCTGTACCTGTTGATATACCACTTAAAGTAAGCAGGTAATAACTCCTCTGCTTCTGGATTAAACAATAGGCTTTTTTTTAATATAACAATGCTATCCAGTTCCAGTATCCAGTTGGCATAGGAATAAAGAGAACCATAATGCTCTGTTGAAAGTGTATCTTACCTAAAATTTGACCTGCGTGACCTGTGAAGTCTCACTTTCCCGAACCCAAAAACGGTGCGCATTCCTGCAGCAGTGCTGATGGATACAGACTCACTAAGGTCAGCCTCTTTGGCTTTGAAATCAGCAGCATATGCCTATTAGACACACTTATTGGATAATGATGTTTGTTACCACTGGACTGGCAAGTCAGCCATGTAGCAATAAAGCTTCCTTCCACCAGAGGGGGTGCTAAGATTAACCCTGTCCACATTATCGCTGCCTTGTATTTTATCCTGACAAAGGAGAGCCACCATATAACAATGGCTTAATTGTTTTTAAACTGTAAAACTTTAGGTTTGCATTAAAACCGGCCTTTATAGAACCATCTGTCCATTCGTTGAATGTATCTAGACAAAAGCTGACACCTTCAGTAGTCAAATTGATGTACTGCCTGGGGAACACTGAGACCAGGCCTTTTTTTTTTTTTTTTTTTTTTTTAAACAGAGTTTGTTCATTCTCTCCACACACACATGCACAGGCAGACACTCTTTAAAATGTCAGATGTTTATGTACTCTTTGTCTCGAGCCCTGGGAGACATGGTGAGCATGAACAGTGTTTGGCTACAGAGTGGAGGTATTTGCTTTACGCCTGTAGGCAGTAGATCAGACCCAGCAGAGCAAGGCAGACTACACCTTACAGCCTGCACACACACAGACACACAGGGGCCAGCGTTCCTGCACCACCACACCAACGAGGCACCGTTTATTTTTCGACGAGTCTGTCTGTTTTAATGGGTTCCAGGACCGCTTTGAAGTCAGAGAGACGGGGAAAAGGGTGTGTTAAGAAGATATACTGAAAGAAGGAAGAGAAAGAGGGAAGGGAGGGGGGGACAAGTTCAGCCTTTCTCTCTTGTCGTTCAGGCTTGGCTGAGTGCAGCAGTCACCCCAGAGAGAGCCGGGCTGTACCACGTCTGTGTCTCTCCACGCTTCACTCACCGCTCCAGCTTCTCTGATCCCACACACTTGCCCAATCAACTGTTCCTATTATTCATCTGCCATGACTCAAATCTCCCATAATGGCAACAGAAGTATGCCTTTTTCTTTCTCATTTTCAGTCTCTCTACTGTCTCGCTCTACTTCCATTCACTCACTCACTGCCTCTTTTCCCCTTTATACTCCTAAGGTTTTTCTTTCTTGCCATCTTGCATCTCACCTCACACTTTTTACACCTCTCTCTCGTGCCTTTTTCTTTTTTCGAATTTTCCATCTCTTCATCTTGCTCCACTTCACCCAATTGTTCACTCGTTCACTTACTCACTCATTCTTACTTCTTTGTCTCCTTTTATGCTCTTAATATTTTTCCTTTCTTGCCATCTCACATCTTACTTTCTGCAAAGCTCTCTCTCTCTCTCTCTGACCCCCTCCACCCTTGCTGGACCCCTCAGTAAGCGTCCATGCAACGTGGAATGTAGGCCACCACATATCGCTTTAACCTGAAGTGGCACTTTTATTTCACACCTTTCCTCCCCTATCAGACTCAAGCCAAAAAAGTAGAGCTGTTTAAATGTTATTTCCCCTCGCTATTAACAGCGCAGGGAGATTTAAAACTTCAACCAGTTAAGAATTATGATGTGGGTAATAATTTAAAAAACTGTTGCCAGTGAATGCACAATATCATGTAACATCTCTTCATTTGCTGGTCTTTATTAGGAAGAAATATGCAGTGATGAAATTGAGGACTGGCATATGAATTCTGTCTGAGTCTATAAAACACTAAATATGACCCATGGACACTACACAGTTGATACGCTAGACATTTGTCATTTATCTCAGCCTGGGATCATTTCTTGCTAAGAAATAAGTGCTACATGTCTTTGAATTGGATTGGGCTTTTTATTAAATGAATATAGGGACAAGCCAAGTAGAAATACTGCCCACTAGAGGCCAGTAGATGCTTTGGATGTGATTATGTGATCCTAGTTTTTGGGTTTTTTTTTTTTCCTGGGATGCTGATTAAAAAGAACCGATGAGCGTTGTTGATTTCAATGATCAGTTCTTCAGTTATTTTTCACTGAGTGTCCTGCATCCAGCCTGTGGATCAATCGTCGTAATCTGAGCAGTCCATGCCCTTTTTAACCTCAAATATCTCTAATAGCAGACCAGGCCACGCAATCGGTGTGCTTTTTTTCTTCCCTTGTTTAAATTCTTCTGAACACATTTTCCCTCATCAGTTCACTCCTAGTAAGATATTTGTAACGTACACCAACAGCTCTGGCATGCCATCGTCCCCGGATCACAATGTGTCGACTCTGCTACACCACTGGCTATTTTTGGTTATAAACTTGTTAGCACGTTGTCAGCGTCATGACAGCCAAGTGTCAAGTATCTCGTGGTAATTTTAAGGGCACACGTATTGGCTTTAGCCTTACAGTTCATATCCAAAGGTGTCTAAGGCAGTGATCCTTGTGAATGTAAATCATATTGCACAAGCATCTGTGAGTGTCTGAATCTTTTAAGCATTCATTAATACTAACTTGGTAACCTGACTGCATTTAAGCTATTTTCTCTACTGCTAATATCGTGAATTTGTATTTTAATCTACTTTCTTTAAATTCAAACTTAAAAAGGGTATTCAAGCTTATTATCAGGATAAATTTTGCAAACAGGATTGTTAAAGATAATCCCCCCCCCCCCCCCCCCCACATGTCTACATAAGCTCTTGAGCTGGATGTTATATATAGTCTATAGCTGGTTTGCCTTGCTTAAGGCCATGTAGCCAGTTTTGGGCATTTGCCGAAAGAATCTTTATTTAGACAGTTTTCTTTTTCTCTAGAGGCTCAACGTTCAGGAGGAGGGGGGGGGGCGATGAAGAGTACCGCGCGGATGGAAAAGGGAGTGGAGAAGGATTGGGGGTTGGGTGGGTGAGGTAGAGTAGGTTTGGTGGTGGTGGTGGTGGGGGGGTCCAGTTTCTGACCAGAGACAGGATAAAGGAAACAGAGCAGCTCCAGAGGTCGGCTTGAGAAAACACAGCCTCTGTCAGTCACACAGACTCCTGGGCTGGGATTAAGCCCTGGCCTGGAAGGAGATCACGTTTCTCCGGCCGGGATACCTCACTGCTGCAAAACACTACCAGATGTGGAACATTCATGACTTGGGGGGAAGGGGGACTGGATATATATGTGTGTATAGTATTCTTTCATTTTTTTGACTACCTGGGTGTGTTCGTGTCGCAATGGAGTGTATTGACATGGAGCTACCAGTGTGAAATCTGTATAAGAAATACACGCGCTACGTTGAAAACGATTACTGTACATACAAGGTTTCAGGCTGTAATATAGATGTGTCTAGAGTTACATCTGAATTGAGAGGCCAATCCATTTGTTCTTCCATCCAAGCTGTAGTACGCTTTTCAAACACTCCCTTAGTGTGTTTTAGTGAAGTTGTGTGTGAATGTTTTATTAAGGCAAGCTAAAAAATAAATTCCTGTCAGATTGATAGAAGTTTCCCTAATGCTGATTTTCTTCATAGTGTGTTTTATAAAGGCCAATCCCCTGTTGTAACTTGCCAAGTGCTTACAGAGAACGGCTGATTTGCATTTAGCGATGCCCACAAATACTTCTTAAAAAGTGCCACTCAAAAATACCCCTTAAAAGGCAAAGCTCAAACAACAAGCAAGAAATGATGTGTAAACAATGTGTGAAAGAGCGTCTCCTAAATGTGGTGTGTGTGCGGACTCTTCCAGTAATGCAGCTCAGCATTTCTTAAAGCACATTGCCCTCCATAGACACACACTAACTCATCCTCCCTTTATAGGATGTCATTTCTTTTTATGAAGATTAGTCATAGTTTTTATCCCTTTCTTTTAGTCATTAATATAAAATTACCTCTGGCTGGGCAGTTGAAATAAATAAGCTGTTTAATCTTAAAAGCCTAACGGGTGTGTAGGAAACTGTGTTCGATCGTTGCCAATTCGAATCCGATCACTTGAGGTTCACACTAGCGAATGTCCTCATGTAAAATTTTACACACGGTCTCAGGAGCTCGTGTAGGATGCAAACGCTTTTCCGAACTAACTGGATTTTCATGAATACAACATTAAATGCACCTGCAAACAATTGATGAATGAATTCATTCATATCCAGCTTGATAAATAAGGCCCAGTGTCTAGGAATAGGATAATAGGGTTGTCTCCATGATCCTGTTAGGACAGATGCTGACCTGTTTCTGTAGCTTGCTCTTCTTGTTGGTGCGAGATGGTCCACGGCTCCTCCAAAACACCTTCAGAAGCCATAACCCTGACAACTTGAAGATAAAGACATTTTCACCAAAATGTATTTTTACACCTTGTCTTTCCTTTTCTGTCTTCACTGGCCTCACTGTCTGCCTTTTTTCCTCGTTTAGTTGACATCTTGACCTGCTCCACATCCCTGCCCTTGACCTAATGCTCCACTAAACGACCGTGACTGAACCTTGCATTACATTTGTATAAACTGTCTTCAAGACAGATTATACGACAAAGGTGACATTATGACAGTTAAAATATGCTCCTCTTTTTTTTTTACAGCATCTTAAACCACAGTGCTGACGATTCTGAGGTCTGTGGGCAGAAGGTAAAAGCCAGTAAAACGCTTGATTACCATGTTCTCTCATGGCATCCTCCAGAGCTGGGTGGTCCTTTGTGTCAGTTAAGGGATCCCAGAACGACAAGCATATGATTTCCCCAGCAGGACCCATTATTAAGGTGCCCAGTACTCCGTCTTTCTGACACTCTGAAAACACATGCAGGGGAGCAGGCAAAAGAATAAAGAATAATATCAAAGAAAGGATTGTATTACTTTGCTTTTTGTATTACAGTCCCACTGACATTTAATTGTTTAAGTGCTTCTCAAAGGTGCTTATTAATTTCCTTTAACTGCAGCTCTGACAGTAACGCCGCCTGTTGGTTCTAAAATGCTCATTCAAAGGGACTTGTATAGTGGACATGCTACGTAATCTAAACTTTATAATACACGGATTTGAAAAAACATTGAACAAATCACACCATATAAATTACTGATGTCATGGAGCTTTGTGTAATGGAAAAATTCTATATTTACAGAAGGAGTTTTAGGTGTCACGGCTTGTACTTATACTTTGTAACAGAACATGGGTGAGCTTTGAAGTTTCTCTGTTACACGACCAGCTGTGTTTCTTTTATCTTAATTTTGAGACAAACATAAAAAGGAATGAGTGATTATGTCTGCTATAATGTAAATAATAACAGGAAGTAACTTGTTTTGCTGATGTTACACAATTATGTAACTATAAATGGTAAAAAAAAAAAGATGATTATCATTAACATATGAAAAAATTCAAATTGTTGGCAAACTGCTGTGCTATAAGAGGAAGAGAGCCATTTGGGACGAGCTGTTAAAGGAAAATAAACGACTTTCAGGGCGTTCACAAGCAGCACATTCCATTAACCCTAACCCTATTTCATTTCTTACTTGACCGACTAACTTACAAGGCTGTGACATGTTACAGGTTGAAGTACTTCAGACCATATAGTATTCACAAGAGACGTAAAAGCCAACCAGATCCCTTGAAACTTTATATGTCCTTGTCTTACAGCATGATTATCAACTTTTTAATAAGTTAATAAGGTTTTAATAAATGACGAGATAAATGAGATACCTCTCAGCTCCTGAGGAAGGCTGCCTCTGACGATGCCAGGTTGAGGCTCTGACGGTTCTGCAGGGTCACATGGGTCTTGTCTATAGAGTGCCATAGAGCACTGTTTTCCGAGACCTCTACGACCTACAAATGGAGGCAGTGGACCCACGGCAGTCAGATGCTCTGAAGAAGGAGATAGAAGTCATTAATGAATATTAAGTTTGGTTTCAAAAACATGTACAAAGATAATGTGACATGCTCTTACTTAAGTAATGGTTTCAAGTTTTTAAACAAAGTTTTAGTACAATTTGAAATGAATGGTGACTATCTGTAATATATTTGTCATATTTGTGTAAGTTATTTTAGAGGCTCCCAAAGGAATCAAATCCTATAAGTGTGTGTGTGTGTGTGTGTGTGTGTGTGTGTGTGTGTGTGTGTGTGTGTGTGTGTGTGTGTGTGTGTG
>JAQLOM010000034.1:17178653-17194168 GCA_030068315.1 Chrysichthys thysi
GTGTGTGTGTGTGTGTGTGTGTGTGTGTGTGACAGAGAGAGAGAGAGAGAGAGAGAGAGAGAGAGAGAGAGAGAGAGCGCAAGAGAAGGTGACTTGCTCTCCATCTCTTCATGTGATCCCTGAAATCTGTGACTTGGCTTGTGTGTGTGTGTGTGTGTGTGTGTGTGTGTGTGTGTGTGTGTGTGTGTGTGTGTGTGTGTGATTCCTTTGGTTTGCTCACACTCAGAGATGTGCAGCCTAGCACCATGGGCCTCCAGTTTCCATGACGACCGTCAAAAATTTGTTCTTTCTGTCATTTTTTGAAAATTAAATGTTTTTTTCCTTTGCCACCCTCACTGACTTTCTCTCAATTTGTAATACTCTTTCATTTCCTTTTCCTCTCTCAACTTTCAAAACTCTGTTGCATGTAGATTCTTGCCTTCAGTTCCATTTCGAGTTCAAAATTACTGAGAAATAAGATGACTAAAGTGACCAAAATGGATACACCACCATATCATTAATTGATGTTCTAATCATCAGAGTGGAAACTCTTCTGCTTGGTTTTGTGTAGCCACAATCGCACGTTTTGCGATTGTGAACCGCAATTCCATGCCTGCACTTTTCCCCCAGTGCTTTCCTCAGTCCTCTGGTTTGTACTGCTGTGGCGATTGCAGAAGTCTCCGGCCTGGCATAACACTTCCGACAGCTTCCGTGCTAAAGGAACACTCTACAGATGAAAGGAGAGAGAGAGAGAGAGAGAGAGAGAGAGAGAGAGAGAGAGACAGACACTGACTGTTTTATCAATAAACTGACAGAGAGCCGAACCCCACTCCTGATAGGAGTCCGTCTATTGAGTAGGCCAAAGTACATTCCACAGATTCCTGGATTGATAGGAGGCGAGATATTGTAAATCTGCTCTGTGGCAGTTAGAGGATGAAGACCAGGACAAACTTTCTCTGGCCTTCTCCAGTCTGTACTGTATCTCCGCAGCTCTGCAGACGTTCTGTCTCCCAGCCGTGTGCGATCTTCATTAGGAGGCCTTGCTTTTTTCAGAGCTGCATATTTCAGGGATTACACATCTCTGCTGGTTTGTGGGAAAAATAAGGCAGGATCGGAAAAGGTCAAATGTGCAAAGTTCTCGTTCTGACCTTTTTGTCAGCTTTTCTTTGTCCTATTATTGATTGCTTCTCAGATCTTTTCAAGGTTGCTCAACCTGCTGATTCAGCATTTTACGTACTGGAAATTCTCCACCACTGAATGTGATGAACATTTTCATACAAACCAGATTTGTACAGCGATGCCTTTGTTATGCATTTCATGAGGGATGTTTCTGCCTCTCATCTAACTCTCATCTAACACCTCTGGCTTATACTCCTTTGCCGCTAACATTTGACCTAGTTCTTTTTCCTAGTCTTTCACCTTACTGACCTGCTACTGATATGATAAGCCAGAGTATCTGGTTCAAAAAGCACATGATCCAGCACATGATACGTTTTCACCTTGCTTGTCTGTTCCTCTGTTCCTGATTAGGGATTTGCCCATGTTAAGTGTAGAAAATCAGCCTTACTCTACTGTGAAGGTATTTACTGAATTTCTCACTCAACGTAAAGGGATTCTAGTCTGATCCATTTATGAAATGTGAGACCCTCTGCTGTAGGGTTTTATACAGAACCTTTAACAGCATGTATCACACCATACATTGGATTATTTGTGTTCTAGACATTCATCCTTCCTCTGCAGTCACTTTATTCTTGTCAGGGGCACAGTTGATCCTGAGTCTGGTTACACTGAGCCTCAGGTGGGATTACACCACCTACCAGCATGTTGTTTTGGAGGTGGTAAAACACACAACAATAGAGAGCCAGAGAACTCCTACATGCACATGAGATAAGAAGAACTCATAACAATTCAAATATCAGAATATTAAAGGCTGCAATTATTTTTCAATGTTTTGAGGCAAATGTCTCATTTGCTACTAAAATGTAAACCTTATAATGCATTGCAGGCAGTGAAGAAGATATACACAGAGAACTAGAGTTCACATCGTTCCAGTGTGTTACGCATTAAAGCTTTGGTGCAAATGCAAAAGTCTTCAGTTCAGCCTGTGCTCAGTGTCTTCCTTCCACAAGATACATAATACATACACTGTGTTATTCCAGACCTTGGTAATCCTGCACGATGTTATTTCAGAAAAGCTTCTCTTCTGGTAAAGGTTTCTAGAAGAATGTGTTCATTATTAATCTGGGTGTTGGAGATTTGCTGTGTGTGCATGTGTAAGTTCACATAAGCATGTATGCACGTGTACATGTAGACAAAAGCTGGTTTTCTATGCCTGAGGTTCCTCTCCCATCTTCTAAGCCGTAGTCAGACTGATGAGGTGCTGGATGAGCAGGATTTAGTGTTTATCTCTCTCTGGGACAGCCTGCATGAACCTTACAGACTAAAAATGGTGCGGAGCGATTCAAGATTAAAGCCATGTCAGACCTCCATGTGAATGAGTTGTGAGAGAGCGGGGGATAAGGAGAGGGTTAATAACGGGGCACGGTAGAAGGCAGCGGATAGAAGCTTCAACTAGGCCAGAGATGCTGTCAGTTAGGGCTCCGTGAAAGAAATGGGCACAAGACTGATGAATTTAGCTCGGGTTTTAGTTGCTCTGATGTGGTGAAAGTAAACGAGACCCTTGGTTTCACTTAATGGGATAGAACCTAGCAACTGTATCAAAAGCAAACTTTTTTCTTCGGACTGTTATTAATAAGGAGATCCCGTCAAACCATGATTCAGTGACTGTCATGACTCCTAGGTGGGAGTTTATTGTGACGATTAGAGTGACTGAAGGCTTAATGCGGCAAATGTCAGTGTTGAGCTGCTAAGTTTTTTTGTTTTTGTTTTTTTTTAACAAAGTACTTTAATTTGCTGGAAAACCTGAGATGTTTGCCAGGTTTATTCTGGAGTAATTTATTTCTGAAAAACAGAGACGTTTTATTATAAAGCCGTGAATCAAGTGACTCTTTGATGAAAAAAGGTTTCGGGAAGAAAAGCCGAATGGCCGGCACCCCGAACCCCCCTGGCTCAGCCCACTGGCCTGCATTGTACCGGGGCAGGAGGGTGGCTCTCCCCCTCTGACCCTCTGCAGCTCCTTGCACTAATAACTGCATTATGCCCTCACACCGTGCAAATGGGCCCTTTTGTTGGCCTGTCTTGGAGCTTGGGGGTTATGGGTAGGGGGTGGGTGGGGGACTCTCATAGGGGGGCTGCCATGAGGATTTACTTTGTCATTTAAAGAAGGGAGAGAAACTCAAAACACAGGGCCCGAAAACAGGCACTCCTCAGGAAGGCCTAGAGAGGACCCTTTCTATATGCAGTATTGTTCAGCTGGCTTTGTGGCTGGCATATATTATCATCCAAAACTTAAGGATACGTGGCTCAGCTGTATGGGAGATGATACTGAGAGAGAGAGAGAGAGAGAGAGAGAGAGAGAGAGAGAGAGAGAGAGAGCATGAAGGTCCTTTAGGGAAACAGTGAGTTGCATAGCAAGAGTGTGGGTCACATGACAAGCTGCAGGATGCCACTGACTGCAAATGTTTTCCCTTTTGTGTTTAGATTTGCCACTAAATTAACTTCTGAAGTCATTTACTGAAGCTAATTATTATAAGGGTAATTTGGACTGAACATGGGCATTTCTGTCTATAAATTTTCACCGTCTTTCATGTTGTTTTTTTTTTCTTCACTCTCCCTTTGGTGCTGACCCTGGAATGAACCGTTTCCCACGTTCAGGTGAATTAATCAAAATTAGCCAGACATACAGTTCTGCAGATGATCCTGGGATTCATAGACACATCAGAAATCTACTATCAGCTAAAAATTGGATCCTGTAGATTTAAAGCTCCCCTATTTTACATATCAGGTTTGGAAATTGATGAGCTTTGTAGTGGTGCATGGTGCACTTGGGCAAAATGGTATAAGGTATTGTCTTACTTTAATATTATCCTAATCTCATTAGTAGGCAGATGAATTATACTGTATACTAGTGTGAACTTAAACATTTGATATATTAGTAGTCACACAGTCACACAGAAAACTTTATTAGCATTAGGATTGAAACTTCAGTGTGTGAGTTGCATGGCTCAACTTCGGAGCATGATGCAACTGCGTGAAAGCTGAAAAATGGAGGAATAAAGAAATTGTGTTTGTTCTTAGATGAAATCCGTGCCTCAATCAAACAAGAGAAGTCTTTTTCTTTTACCTCTTCGGCATACTGTGTGTGTGTTTGTGTGTGTGTGTGTGTGTGTGTGTGTGTGTGTGTGTGTGTGTGTGTGTGTGTGTGTGTGTGTGTTTATCATCAGCAATGAATGAAGTCTCTTTGAGTTTACATCTTCTTCAGGAAAAAAAGAAAGGAAGGAGAGCCTGCCTTGGAGGAGTGAGGAGGGACATGGTGATCAGAGGGAGAGAAAGATAAAGGGAATTAAGGGAGGAAGAGCGGGTGAAACAAAGGAAGAAAGGACAGATAAAGCTATCAGCTGGGATGAGCCCGGCAGGAGGGTGACCCTCCTTCCTCCTTCCTTTCATCTGCTGTCCATCCATATCTCTATTGCTCTTTCCTATCACTCCATCTTATATCTGCTTGCTTCATCATGTCCTCTAACCCTCATGCCATCCTAGCTCTCATTCTCCACTGTTTTGCACAGGAAGAGCTGATACGATGGCATCAGTGGCACGCACAAGCATGACCTTGCCATGCTGTGCGTGCAGACCACCGTGCCAGGAGCTTCATTAACTGCAGGGTAAAGCTGTGCATGTGCTTTGATGAGGGCGAATTAGTGGGATGAAAGCTGTTCGATAGCTCACAGTGGATATATGAGCTGCCATGATGTGAGATATATAATGGGAGATGATGATAATAATAATACTAACAATAATAATAATAATAATACAAAGAGTATACCATAATATGAAAGGAAATTCATGGTGGTTATAATACTGAGGATTCTTGATCATACAAAAATGAATGAGAAAGAAATAATAAAACATGTGAAAAGATGAACAGCGCATACGATGACAGTATGTGGCAGATCTGTAGACATTTTGATGCAGGTGTCGTCAAGATCCTGTGTGCTTATTTCCTTTGTTTTATGATTTTATAAGCTTTTTAGTTGATCTAATTTGGACATCATGCACAACAACGACGGTGTACATTCACTCATACATCCTCATATAAGCGATCAATCATAATGTTAAGACAATCGGACTCTTGTATATATTTTTTTGGTGTCCTCATTTAACTGCATCATGATTTCACTAATATGTTCTTCGTATCTTTTGTCTTAAATCCTGGAATATATGCAACGTTGGGATTAAAGGCTGGCAGGCATATGGCTAAGTCTCTAATCTCTTAATGACGGTGGAGACAGCGGTGTGTAATGGCTTTACGAGCTCTATAATGGTGTCTGAAATAGCTGCTGTCTGTGGCAAGGGCTGACTAAAACCTTCACCCTCCATTACCTCCTAACTTCCAACATCTCAACCCAAAAGCTAGAGAGTAGCACTTGTATTACTTTGTCCTTGGACCTGCATCTGCTGAGAGAGAGAAAAAAAATCCCTCGATTCTTCCCTTTTTAGCCTTGCCTATAGGGAGAGGAAGGAAAAGAGAAACAGAGAGAGAGAGAGAGAGAAATGAAGGAGCGAGCGGGACAGGGAGTAAAGTTTTGAATGTGTGTGCTGTTGGTGGTATGTTAAAGAGTATAGCGGTATTTACATCCCATTACCACATCATTCAGAGCCATTACCATGACAAGCCAGGCTGCAGGGCCCCAGGCTATGCTGGGAGAGAGGGAACAATAGTTCTCCTTCTGCATGTCCAGAGAGAGAGAAGGGGGAGATGGAGAGGTGAAGATAAAGGCGGCGGTGGAAAGAAACATTTGGGAGGGGTAAGAAATGAAACTAGAATAATGCAAGCCCTTAAAGAAGGGGAGTCTGAACACAGGATGTTGAGCATTTTCCCTCGTGGGGTGTCCTGATGACAGATCTTTGCTGAGAATGAGAAATAACGAACTGAACCTGAGGAAAACGTTTGTCTCTACTTTTGACCATACTTCACTAAGGTGCAATCCCTGCTTTCTCCTATAATTAGAACTTTGGCTATACGGTTTTTCCGTAATACATCAATGTCTCCGATGAGATATCCATCATAAAATAGTTGTCTACATTTAGTGTGGTGGCCAACTTTGCAAGAATTTGACTAATAGGCTAAACTATTCCACGCTTGGCTCTGATTCCTATTGTCACTGAGAGGGGAGTGAGTTTGGATCACGTTCAGAACTCTCGTCGGCTTGAGAAAGGCTGAAAAGCTGAAGAAAACTGATATCACCCCCACTTAGGGACCAGCCTCCCTTTTTTGCCTCCCTTCTTAATTTGTTTGATGGAAAAGCAGAAGAGCCCCCCTCCTCCTTTGTCCAGCACCTCTCTTTCACTGCTCGGTCTTCCTCTTTCTTCCCTGGCCTTCAGAGCACTAATGCATTCATTCCCCTGGCCATCCCACCTTTCGTGAGAAAAGCACAGTCCGGCACAAAACCACAACTGTTCCCAAATTCATGCATATTAATCAGTCAACACCCCTTCCCATTAAAACTCAGAGACTGCTACTAAATTGGTAACTGGCAGACAATTCTCCCACCTTCCCCCACCCTGCTTTCTCTCTCTCTCTCTCTCTTCCACTCTCTCCCTGTCTCTCTCGGAACAGGCCATACAGAGTCTGTCATCAGGCTATACTCAGTGTCTTGACCCTGGGCAATTGCAAGGTCAGAGGTCATGCAGCCGAGACCTTAACTCAATTGTGCCGTGTTTCTTTGAAAGAAAAAAAATACACCCTTCTTTCCTCCCCCCCTCTTTCTCTCTCTATCTCTCATTCTTTTCTCCCTTGTTGAAATCTAAGCCTGACAGATTTAGCCCCTATAACATCTCTAGTATTCTTAGGCATGTACTCTTTTAAAGTAGCCTACCACCCTACTAAGTGCCAACAAGCTGTTCAGTTTCAATATATACACTAATATTAATCTATGAGAATATTTCCAATATGATCTCAGTGATGAATTCATTTAATTAGCATTAACTTTCGACTACCTCTATCACACGCCCGTGTAAATTCAGCACTTTCCCCAGGCGCTCGATAGCTTTCATCTGACCGTCAGGATGTTAATATGACCCCTGTGCCATTAGATAGCTCCCTCGTCGCACACAGACCTTATCTGCAGACCACCCTTCTGTGGTGACCGCCTGTCTGAGACGTGAGAATATGGTCCCATTCAGACACTGCTGTGCTTTATGTGCTGCTGAGGTTGGCCCGGACACACACATGCACTCCAGGATTAAATAACAGCCTCTGAACGCAGTCATGCATGAGACTGCATTTTTATTAGCTGAGCCATGATTTAGGAAAGTTTTCAGATGTGCAGGTGATGAAAGACAAACTTGCACACATTTCCAGTCTCTGCTTTATAAAGGACACTTTTAGGCTATGTTAGTCAGAAGAGGCATCGATTTCCTTGAAACGTTGGATTGAGACACAGTTTATGGCACCAGAGCCCTTGTAAAATTAAAGATGAATTGTGATCTAGAACATTCCAGTAATTCAAATAAGTGCAAAATATTATTTTAAGGGTAATTTATACTGAAGTTTCACGTCACGCAGTTAGGTTAATGAAGATTGTTTTAGCATGGGATCAGCTAAATCAACGCTTAGGTCATGTTAATGGAAATTCAGACAATATGGCTGCTATGTGCCAGAGAATGAGGAAACCCTGTTAGCTAACTAACATAAATTATATCTCTAATATTGAGGACCACCTTCTCAAACAGAGTGATTAGTATGGTCAGTGTTACAGATTTAACCAAGTACCGTCTGTATGTTAACCTTTTAGAGTCAAATACTACTGAAGAGAAGGGGCACTTTAAACTGTTCAGTTTATGCAGCCATGCTAATACAAAGCCACTCCACAAATGGTGAAGGCCACGGTAGTCGTGAAGACTATACCAAGGAGATGAGTTGAAATTTGTCAGAGTATTTTCTGTAAATTGTTCAGGTTGTAGGTAGGAATTACAAATTGTGGAGCCACCTTGAACACAGCATTAGTTTTCTTGTATGTTAAATCCATGGGTTAGCCCAGATCTTACCATGTAGCTACATGGGTAACAGTGTCTATCATTGCCCCAAGTACTAAAAGTGTCTATGAAATGGCTTATGAATCGTGATTTGATTGCATATGTTGATTTACTTCCTTCTGAAACAGAACGAAGTGTGTTGAAGTCACAGGGTTATTATTAGGTATTACTTTATCATTATAATAAAATAAAAATAATAATATATAAATAATAATATAATAATAATGAAAAGGGGGTTAAGACGTTGGCCTACTGATCTGAAGGTCGGGAGTTCAAATCCAAGCACTGCCAAGCTGCCACTGTTGGGCCCTTGAGCAAGGCCCTTAACCCACAAATGCTCAGTCATATAAATGAGATAAATGTAAGTGGCTCTGGATAAGAGCATCTGCCAAATGACTGGCTGGCTAATACTCGGCTGGTGTATTAGTAAAATGAAAAAAACATTTTTTAAACTTTAAAAAAAAAAAAAAAAGGCTCCAGGGAAAGGTCAGATTTCTGCTATTCCATTCATTAAAGTAAAATTTTTGAAACTGGTGCAATACCTATGATGTACCAGTTTACTAAACAGTAGTAGCTTGATGTCTGGGAAGCTGTTGTGCAGCCCCCAGTCATTGTTATTGACAGGGCTGTTACTCTTTGATGATGTCATTCTCCAGGCCACCCCCCTCTTGTCTGAGTGGTGGGAATCTCCCACAGATTTGGATACTTGTCTCTCATCTCAGTGGTGCAGAGCTTTCAGTTTATCTAGTCACCTCTCTGGCTGAGTGTGTTGGCCTCTGTGGTGCTCGCATGTGGGAGGCTGAGTAAAGAATACATGAACCACTGAGCACCAGAAGAGACATGCTTCTCCTGACTGGATTGCTTTGAAAAGCATTCTATTTGAAACTATGACTGTCTTACTTTAGCCAGCTGACGGTGGTGTGTGGACATGTACAGTATTTAGCTCAGTGTGGGGACCAGGTGTTCCTGAGCTTATAGGAATGTGTTGACATTGTGTAGACTTGTATTTCCAAATAAAATTATTTAAAATGAGGATTAGGTGTAAGTATAGTTCTAGTAGGGTGACTATATTTTGGTCCTCAAAAAAGAGGACACTGGGGACAGGACGGTAGCTTGGGGCAGACGGACAGCAGCAAAATAAATGGCGAATGTAGAATGCGGAAACCAAATTCCAGACATGTTCTGTGACTTAAAAAAAAACAATTTGGACGCGTTTTTTAGTTTTTAAAAAGAGGACGTGTCTGGGGAAAAAGAGGGCGTATGGTCACCCTAGTTACCGTAACACAAATCACAGTGAGAAATACCACACAAAAATAGTACCATAGACTCGTTCTATGTGATTGCAGAGAAGGACATCAGTTGAAGTGAAGTTGATCTGGAGAGAATGTAAAGATAACTCTAAATATGTCTCAAGCTGGGTTTACTCAAGGAAGCAAGACTTTTCACTCAGCACACCACTCAATTTTTTCTTTATTCTGACTCCTGCATTGCTTGTTCTTTCACTCCAGCTGCCGGGATGTGGGACTGGCTAGGGCGAAGGAGAAAGAGAATAAAAAAGGTTTGCGAGAGAAAGAGAAGTGATTTGTGGCAAGAGAGAGAGAGAGAGAGAAAGAGAGAGGTCGATGTGGTGCCACTTTGAAGTTGAATGAATTAGGCTGTGTGTTTGTGTGTGTGTGTGTGTGTGTGTGTGTGTGTGTGTGTGTGTGCTTGTTTGTCTGTAAATCCCAAAAGCTAAGGAGGGGGGAGTTTAGTTCTTTGAAAGAGGGAACAGAAGCAAAGAGTGAAAGAGACAGTGAAGGCTATGGCCAAGGGACTGATGGACAGAGAAGCGAGAGAGAGAGGTTTGAAGGCATCTCGCTGGAGTTTGAAGCCGACTGGAAAAAAAATAATCCTGTATCATTCCTCAAATTATAGCTGCACCTCTTACGTTTTCATCTCTTCACCGCTCCCTGTGCTCCTCTCTTCCTGCTACCATCTTTGACCCTGCCAGAACTAATGACAAGATTTTAACAAGAATGAAACCACTGTCAGACTGAGCTATGCGCTTTAAATTCTCTTTTTGTCCTCTCTTTTCCCCCTGTTTCTTCCTTTTAATTTTCCTCCCACACATTCTTTTACGACCCCCACACTGTCCCTCCTCTCCCTCCATCCCTCCCTCTCTTCCTCGCATTTTCACTCTCGCTCTTACATACAGCATTCCTATACCCCACAAAAGGCTAAGTGTATGTATGGGGGCCCTCTTCCCCCTGGCCACATGACTGCCTGATACCGAAAATAGGGCCCAGATCACGGGGCCACCTTGTTTCTCTCGATCCCCCTCTAAATCCCACTCCTCCTGTCGGCACTGGGAAATTTGACCATGTTTACCCTGAAATAAATCACACCCAGTCAAAGTGCCAGCTTTGTTCTTTATGGGTGAGTTCGCTGAAATAAGTGTGCATCATATTAAATCTATATTTGTCATCCGGACTGATTTAACAAGCCCTGCTGCGTGCGAGTGTGTGAGAGGGAATGTGGGGTCCTTGTTGGAGTCGTGTTCTTGGCACACATCGAGAGAGGTTACTACAGTTTGCGGAGACATTAGCACCAGACCACATGGTACCGCGCCATTGAAAATAACTGAGTGCCTTCGAACTGCCCCTTCACTATCATACTGCGTGCACACACACGCACACACACCCTGAAGAGTGTCTGCAGATCATCCTGCAGATAGATCTATCTCCAGACTGTATAGATATGGGGTTTTTTTTCCAATCAGATATATTAGTCATTAATAGCAGGGGTTTTTTTGCCTTCCAGGCAAGACTTACAGGTCGGTGAATCTATAAATAATATAACAAAGAGAACGAATGCTGCACATGCACTTGACGCATGCCTTGAGTATTGATCATGTATCTTCTTTGTTGTTTTTTGGGAGGATTGTGCCGGAAGGGGGTTGCTCCGTATGTGGGACATGTTTCCCTCACATTTATTACACGCAGACAAATGGTGTTTGTTTTTGCAGGGTCTGTTAATGTGACCCTGCAGTGAAACACCTCAGAGACAGTGCTTGATGTAGTCTTGTATAGAAACAAGTTTGTCCATCCATCTGTTTAAGCCAACAAGCCAGACTAGACAGTCAGAACTTGGATTTTCACTGGATCTTTCATTATCAGACCTGAGCATATTCTGTACAGTTGTCTAGTAAAAGTGCTTGAATTATACAAATAATGAGACTAATGTTGCACCTAATATGCTAATAATGTTCCACTGAAGTAAGGCATTGCCACATGGGGAAAGAACATGACTTTGGAGTCTATGGAGAAAACAACCACACCTTCTGGGTGTAGCCTTATCACGACAGAACGTTAGATCCCACGTGTCACTTCAAAAGGTGTGGAATTTGTGTGTGTGTGTGTGTGTGTGTGTGTGTGTGTGTGTGTGTGTGTGTGTGTGTGTGTGTGTCTTTTTCAGTGCCGTGATCTCTCGGGTGCCTCAAACAGCTGCATAAACAGCACTAAATCCTGGGCAGCCTCTCGGCCCGGCTGGGGGTCACTGTAAGGTCCGTCTCTTCTTTCGTTTTCTCTTCCTTCACAAGTTTTCTCTACGAGTTCTCAGTATTCCTTAGTTACTCTTTCTTTGTCTCCTCCCTTGAATTTCCTGTTGGCTTTACACTGTAAGAATCGTACATTACAGGCATTTAGCAGTCGGTCTTATCCAGGGCGACGTACAACGAGTGCAAAAGGTCGACGTAAAAGAAAGGTTGTTAATGAGAACACCAATTCAACCAGCTGAATGTGGATTTTGTTAAGACTTATACGAATGAAGTAAGAAAGCACACAATCTTAATCTCCTTTATACAAAATGAGTTCTGTAATTGTTACAAATTTGCAAGTACAACTACTACAGGTGGGTAATAAAGATACATTTGCATGCTCCTTGTCAGGCAGGTATCTTTAACAATATTAGTCTCCGTGTTGAAACTGCAGGCATGGGTGGTTCCTGGAATAGCCTGAGCGAAAATCCTGATTCATGACTCAAAAATTCAGTGCAAAAATAAATTCACAGGAACGCTCCATCATGCATTCCTGTTAAGAGCTTCCAAGTAGTTGTTTTACCCCTATTCTCATTCATGCTTTTTTTGACAAAACAAATAAACCTGTCAGTGATGTGGGTCTATAGTACATGTTTACGTTATACTCTGGAGCTGTCTCTCTAGTGATGGATCTGTTGTTTAGCAGCCCGAAGCTGTTTCCTCTCCGCAGACCGGCTAGAGACGCTTCTGCTCTCGGAGGGCTATTTCAGTCCCGTCCTACCAGTATGCAGGTTTGGGGTTTGGGAGGGGGCTCTCAGGGCCTTATTGCAGTACATGGTGAGGGTGGAATGAGTGTTATTGCAGGAATGCAGAGCAAGCCGCCACATCATGTGAGCCACACAGACCAGGGGAACCCCCCTGCAAACTCTTACAAGGCGTCTTCAAACGCTAACAGAGTGTTCATTTTGAGCTATCTGGCCACTGATCAGGGGGCCTCTGGAGAATGTTTTAGAATTAGATAGAAATCGAACTGGGAGTGAGAGTAAAAGGTTCATTTATTCCCACAGTTTGTAAAGAATTGGCTACCTTGGCATGCTGAAGCAAGGTGTCTGATCTCAGTTTATCTGATGGCACCGATCTGATTATGCAGTGTTTGTTGAGAACAGCACCACTTTGCTTGCTGTTCTTACTCGTGTGTCCGCTTGGCTCTCAGCATAGCCTGCAGTGTTTGCGTTTAGCGGATCAGCATGCTCACCTATCTGACAGATCAGCAGGGAACAGCGGTGAACTGCAGCAGTGCTGGCAAGGATTTTTTTTTAAACTGTTGGTGTCTACAAGAGAAGAAACACAGGAGTGTTTGCATTGCTCTAGAGCCCTCCTCAAGGTACCCTGCTGGATCAACAGAGAAACAAGACCCCTGGCTCGGAGCTCTTGACCCCGCTCTGGCTCCTGCCTGGCTGAATCTGAGGCTGCCCGCTGGAGTTTTAGCTGTCAGCAAGATACTATCTAACAGGCTGCTTTTTTCTAAGAAAGGCTTGAAACAGCTCTGAGATATTCAGGAAATGTGCACTGAACTCCATGGGACATGGCAGCCATGACGGGAATGCTTAATTGTTGCTGAGCGATTTTTTTTTTCTCTTGCAGCTGAACAAAGTTCAGTCGTTGCAGCCAATTTCCCGTCAGAATTTGTTTTCTTTTTGTTATTTCGCACCACTGTCCTCTCGCAGCACCATCTCACTTTTCTCTGTCTCTCTGTAGCTTTCCCACTCCGATTCATCCTTTCTTTCTCACACTCTTATATGTAGTTACTGTCACTCCACACCATTTGTCTACTTTGTCCCTGTTTTAGTGGCTCATCAAATCAACACCTTGCTTCTTGAGCTTTTGATTTTAGCCTAGCTTTTGTGCAAAATCCACAACAACCCTTCCCCAAACAGTGTCATCGATTTTCAGCTAAGTACCCCCTATCAAAGCTATGACAGGCCTGTGTTCCGTATCGTGTGTTTCATGGTAAAAAAAAAAAAAAAAAAAAAAAAAAATTAAACCCCAAACTGTCGGCTGTCGCAGCAAAACAAGAAGCAGCAGGAAATTTGGAGAAATAAAGCAGGAATCTCTTAATCTCTTGTCCAAGTAAGAGGGGATTAAAATGCCCCCCAGGGCCTCACAGCAGGGCCTCCCCCATCACCCCCCTAAAATCAGGCTCAATGGCACGCCAGGCTGAACACGACCCCGCTGGCCTCTGCTGGCCCGGCCCCGCTCTTTGGAGCAGGTCCTGAGCCCTGTCAGTTCACCCTATTGTGGCTCGAATTAACCCCCTCTGCATCTGAAAGACGCCTCCTTTTCCTGCACTGCATTCTGCCCCCACTCCCAGTTTCTCCAGCTTGCTCAACCCCCTGATTAGCCTCACACACCCCCATCTTCTTCAACCTAAATGTGTCCTAACCACTGTTGCTTCTCACCAGCTGCTGTTTGGTCACCAACTACAGTTGCTACACATTAAACATTCCTCAGCAGGAATGTTTAGCGATGCTCGCTCACAGCTTTAGGGTCCCGAGCTCGGGTTACCATGAGGACTTTCGCATGTTCTTCTCATGTTCATGTGGGTTTATGTCGCGTACTCAAGTTTTATCCCAACTCCTAGAAACATGACAGCAGGTGGATTCCCAGCTCCAAATTGCTCCTAGTTATAACGACTGGCATCCCTTCCAGGGTGTATTCCCAATTTGCACCCTGAAATTCTGAGATAGGCTGTGGATCCACAGCAACTCTGACCAGGATAAAGCAGTTACCGAAGATGGATGAGTGAATAAACATTCCTCAGTTCTGAGGAGTGACATGTTATAATACACACACCACAGTACTTGAATAGTAGCATGTATGATATGCCATGTTTGAGTGGATTAGGCCCTTTCTGCCAAGCCTTTAAAATAGCTTCAAAAAGCATTTCAAATCCCTTATGATGTGTTGTCTGAAATGAAATTAAACATGAACTCGGAGCGCTCCCTTTAGACAGACTTTCAGTACAGTTAAACCCTGGGAAATGTATCAGTCCTTGCAAGCCCATCCCTCAGTATTCTTTCAGATTATTTCTTACTCACTTCCACTAGTCTCTCTTCAGACACTTTATGCCACAGCAAGGGCATGATTTTATTTTCCATTGTATGTTTTATTCTTTTCTTTCCATTATTACATTCAACTACCGTATAACAACGAGTTGGGTGGGAAAGGGAGCAAGTATAGGCTTTGAGAAAATAGAGTGAGAAATATTTCAGCTTGAGGAGTTTCCTCTGAAAATATCCTCCTTTTTCATCAGGATTGGGAATAAACTAAATATACTCAGCCTACCATGGTGAAAAACGGCATCTGAAAAGGCATTTCTTCATTTATATTTCGACTTTTAGTCAAACAATCACTAATTACAGAATTTCACACATTTCTAATATGCAACTAATCTATTTTTTAATCATAATACTCAGAATTGTGCAGAAATCTCTGTCTCTGGACTGGATATACGGCATGATGGCCTTTCTTGTAACTGGTGTAGGTTTATTTACTTTTTAATTAAACACTATTGTCAGTATTGTTTCATTTACAAATTCTTAGCCACAAATCACTCTTTTGGTTGTAGTTAAATGACCTTTAAACACAGAAGGCCATTAAGGAACCTTCTATAGAAAGGAAATTGTCACGTGAAAAATTTGTTCATGAGATAAAGAAAAAGTAATATGCAGCTAGTTTGTGGTTTATCAGATGGTCATTGGTCAGGAGTTTCCATGAACTTTATTTTTATTATTTCCCAATCAAGTCATATGACTCTGTATCAAAGCATAACTAGTACACACCACTACTGGATTTATAAAAATGTATA
>JAQLOM010000034.1:17244199-17257431 GCA_030068315.1 Chrysichthys thysi
ACACACACACACACACACACACACACACACACACACACACACACACACACACACACACACACACACACACAGAGCAAACGCACTCACACATACCCACGCCGCCTCCCAGGCTCATAAAGACTCAGCGCTCAAGTATGGGTTGGGCCGAGAGTTTACGAGTTTGGATGGAACACTCTGACACTGTGGGTCACTGTTAGAGAGGGCAGCAGGATTTTAATACACCTTAACTTTGATCAACCCTTGACGTAACATCAAATACAGCAGCTGAGCTTTCCGAATGGGAACATAATAATAATGGGAGTAATCCAGGCCAGGATTAATAACCCCAGTGTGGCAAAGATTTAAGAAAGTCTAAGTTTGTCAGATCTTGTTCATAGTAATAAACCTTACTGAGCAAATGAACTTGGTTCAGGTCAGAGCTGCAAAAATCTTGTTATAACTTATTCCTTACTGATTGTTGTAACAAAAGCTTGGATATACATATGACTTGTGGGGGGAAATAATTTTGGTTCATTTTAAAACAGTTTCAAATATTTGTTATGCATATATGATATATTATCATTTATATAATAATATAAAATCATAGATTCTTCTGCGGTATTTCAGTGCAGTTGAAGATAAAATCCTTATGGAACAGAAAATTTATTTGGATGTGGGTGATTGCAGGACAGAGGTGTAATTTGTGTCCTTCAAATATCCTACCAATTACAAATATGTATGTAAAGTAGAGGTATAAAAAATACATTTTGATTTAGGTCAGTAAAACATTTAGGTCAGTTTTCCATCAAAACATCCTATTAGCCAATATAAATAACTTTAAACAATAATCAAAACCTATTTATAGCACTTGGCCATACAAATGGCATTGTGCCTATACCGGCCCACTACACTGTAGCTTCACTTGACCTTATAATCATTAAAATGTTTTTTTAATCCCTTTTTTTTTTTTACTTTCTTTCAAAACGTTTTTCATGGATGGTGTGAATCCATTTAACATCTAATGCTGGAAACCTTACCTGAACACTTTCAGCCCTATTAAATTTTGGGAAGTTCAGAAAGTAACATGTTTAACAGGAAGTTGCATTATGGGAATTTCCTGAAGATCATGGGAAGAAGAAAAGCATGTGTCTCATTCTTTTTTCGTAGTAATGTAAAGAAAGACGTTTCAGTAAATCTGTAAGCTCCAATTTGTAGGATTTAGGGGGTTCTATTAGCAGGAATGGAATACAGTATCCCTAAGTATATTTTCATTAATTTATAATTGCCTGTAACTATGAATCGTTGCATTTTTCTAAGCTTAGAATGAACCCTTTATATCTACATAGGGAGCAGGTCCACCTCTACAGAGCCACCATGTTGCACCACTGCAGTAGCCCATAACGGACAACCCTCTCGAGGGCGCCTTCTGCATTTCATATTTTTACAACTGGCAGCGTGAATTTGAATGGAAGCACCGGAAGGATGACAATGAAGAAAAAAGGAGGACAAGGAAGAAGAAAGAAGTGAAATAAGTGTTTACTGGTGCAGACTAACACGTTTGAGAACCCAAATTTGGGGAAAAGGGGGATCACACTTATAAATATAATTTAGCATGATAAAAAGCAATCGTGTGTTCGAATACCAACTTGGAAAAGGAGGAGAAAGGGAGGGCCATTCAGGTGTCTGGAATCAACTGAATCCAAATTAGTGAACCTTTAGCATGAACTTAATGTCTTCATGCCATTAAGCATGGATCCTAGTGAACCACATTTTATTTATTTCCTAATTCTATGCTAAAAATCCAACCCCATGTGAGGGATTAGATCAGCTACCACATTTTTCGAATGCTTAAATGCATGTTTTCTTAGAATTAATGTTGAAATATTTTTTTAAAATAAATAAATACAGTTGAATTTGTTTTATAGACCCAACCTTTTAAAAAGCATGAAATGTTGAGCTACCTTAAGCTGGTGGCATTGACTTATGTCCATTTTCCATTGAGTTATTACTTTAAAATCCACAGGCTTCTTGTTTATCAAAACGAATCCTCAGCTTGAACTCGGGGAATGCAGAAACAGGAACTGGCGATTTAGGGCGAGCAGGAGTGGTAGCAGGAGGTAAAGGGCAACAAGAAGCAGGACGTTCTCTTGTGGTGAAAGGCATAATACCTGATAATAAATAAGACCGATATAAAGGAGTTATTTCTATATCCTCAGGTTACACATCTGCTCAGTGTAGGAGACAGAGGGAGACTGACAGGTGATTACACATGGCCACATCTCAGAGGGAGAGAGAGAATCTCTCATTTCAGGGCCCCTCTGCAACCTCTCTCCTTTCATCTGTGCACCTGTTTCTCATTTCCCACTCAGGCATGCCAGGGCCGTGCGGCTGGCTATAAGGGCTCGCTCGACACGGCTGTCAGAGTTTGTCAGTAGATGAGTGCTCTTCTGCTCGATCAGGCACATGGCCATGGAATAGGGCATATAAATAAAGATAAGTCCAGAGTGACCAATACTAATACCATCGTTGATTAATTTCAGAATACATTACGGTTTTCTTCGTGACTTCAGTTGATTACTGATGTATAGTAACATGGTGTAAATTAATGTATGCTAATTTATATGGCTAATTATTTTTATTTTTATTAATGGTTGGAGAAAATCTTATTTAATGCAATTGTTCAGTAGTTAGTTAACATCTTAGCAAATATCCAGTAATACAGATTTTAATTGCTATGATACATTTGGCTTATTAATGTTAACTAGTGCAGTAAATAATGTGTATTAAGGAGACCTTTTAAGGTGATTTTAATCAGCACCACGACAGAGTGGTTAAAGAGTTGGTTATCATTGACTTGCAGTTGTCATGGATGGAATGACTGTTAGTTAATGCATGTGATTATTAATATATCCAAATTTACGCAACTAATATGGGTTTTGATGACAAATTTGGGGTTAAGTTTGTTCATCTTAATTATTTCCAAAATATAATGTTAGTAACTTTAATGTAAAACATTACCAAAACTTATTTGATTGAACTAAATATCATGATAACGGTGTGATGTTTTTTGTTGTTGGCAAATTAATTCATGACTTGTTTTTGATGCTTCCATACTTGTGGTTTGTAGTACAAATAAGTGTAATTTCAGCTGAAGAATGTCCCAACCAAACTTAGTACTGAAATATAGTACAGTACATCCACTCTTCATCTTCATACTCATTAGAGAGTTTACACAGTCCATTCTGAAGTGATCCTCAGTACAACCTCTACAGTGGGAACTCTATAATGTTCCCTGCTATAATGGTCAAGTATCAACTATTGTGTGCATTTTTTTTTTATATTTAGTATATTAACCGTTTAAAGAACCCCAGGAGTGAATCTTAGCATCAGAAGGGGCCTTTTCAACACTAAAGGATGGATTGCCCATGCTAATGGCTGCCAAATGTTCTTGCATATTGCTTCCTTTATTTCTTTTGGACTCCACTGACACTCTTCTCCCAAATAAATAACACAACACTATGTTGCATATCACACTTGCTTCCTACTCTACCTATTCCAGAAGACCAGTCCTGCATTTTCCTTCAACTCCATATGTTGGCTTGCTGCTTTGATCACTGATCCATTGCTATTGGACTATGATGGGTGTAGAAGCCTGGCTTTCCCACTTGTCCTCCCCCTTTCTCCCAGTGGAGGCTCGGGCAGCTCTCCCAGTGCAGCTGCTTCCTCTGTTCGATGGATGATGGAAGTGAACAGGGGTCAGAGGGTTCCATGCATGATCCCCTCACATTCCCCCTTCCAAGGCCAGACAAATGCAATAGCTGATTTGCTCTTAAGTTTACTGCACTGGAATGATATCTACAGAGGCTATTGCATCATTGGACGTCTAAAGGCGTTACACACAAGAGAAATGGTATAATAAATATGCAGCAGTCCCATTTCTATAAATTGATCTAATGTTTGGCATAGTTACAAAGCTCTCCCTTCACATTAAGTTTTACGTGCATAAATCATAAGCACTAGAGCACTTGTAATTGTGTGGAAATGTGGCAATATTTTTACATTGTGTATGGTTTTTCAAGTATTTATTAGTTGTGGGGGGGGGGGTTTAAATATATTTTTCCAAATATTTTGTCCATTTTTCCAATTGTACGTAGTGGTTTTTAATTTTTTCTCAAGGTCAGCAAACCATAGGAACTGTGGCTAGTGATTTATGAAAAAGTTGCATGTAATGGGAGATGGATGGATGTACGTATGGATTGATCTGGACAGTAATCTTCTTGCCAATCTTAAGATTGAATATGAAAATAAACGTAGTCTAAGGTAGCAGACAACCCATAAGGTTAAACATTGCCAATAGTAGTATATAAGAAAGCGCTGTATGTTTTGATACAGTCATGAGTGTGTTTTTGTCTGGATCCCACTACATTGAGTTGCTTTCTGACAAGGAGCAGCTGCTTCCTGTTAGAAAATATTTGGAATCGCTTTTACCTGACTGTCACCATTTCAGCCACAGCAGTGATACTCCACACATCTCTGACTCACTCTGTAAACTGAAGTCCAGTTTGAACTCTTAGAGGTTCTATTTGACAGAACTCTAATTCCTCTAATTCGATTTCTCCAAATACTAAACATGTTACTGTAAGCTTCTTTTTTCTTCAAACCAAAAAACTTACAACATCCCGACTTACAGTTATCTGTCCTTTTGTATAATTTATACAATGATTCGACAGTGTGTGCTTAGACTGTCACATTTAGTTTCTTCTCCAAAATTTTTTGTGAAGAACCTTGTTGATAAGAGAGATGAGGGGAAATAGCCAGATGGGTTCAAACTGCCAGGAAGGAGACAGTGGCTCAAATACACTCTACAAGTGTGATGAGTAGAAAAGCATCTCAGAACACACAACACATCAAACCTTGTGGTGGATGAGCTACAACAGCAGAAGACCACATCACGTTCCACTCCTATCAGCTAAGAACAGGAATTTGAGGCTATCATGGGCACAGACTCACCGAGATTTAACAGTTAAAGTCTGGAAAAAGACTAGGTGATTGTTTAAAATCTTCACTTGTCCAGTTTGGGTGAATCTGTGTCCATGATAGACTCAGATTCTTGTTCTTGGCTTACAGGAGTGGAACTGAATGAGGTCTTTTGCTGTTGTAGCCCAGCCACCTCAAGGTTTGATGTTTTGTTCATGCTGAGATGCTTTTTTGCTCATCATGGTTGTAAAGAGAGATTTCGAAAGGTACTATAGACTTCCTAGCAGCTCAAACTGCTCCCACTCACAGAACTGTCATACACTGGATGTTTTTTCTGTTTTGTTTTTCTACGCCATGCTGTGTAAACTCTAGAGAATCTTCTGTGTGAAAATCCTTGGAGATCAAGAGTTTCTGAAATAATCTAACCAACCCATCTGGCATCAACAACCACATGCTACAATAAAAGTCACAGAGTTCACATTTTCCTCCCATTTTGATGTGTGATCTGAACATGACCTGAAGTCCTTGATCTGTATCTGCATGAGTTAATGCATTGTGCTGGTCCTACATGATTGGCGACTTAGAGTAATCACATTAATGTACATGTGTACAGGCGGTATTTAGGCTACAGTATGCACTTCACTTATTTTTAAGTCCTGAATTCTCATCCGTCACAAGAAAGAATGGAATTACAGAGTCAGAATTATTATTTTATTTTATAATCATAAACGAAATTCTACTGAAGGAAAAAAAAATCGGAGCTATACCACAGGCAAGACTTTGTAGTCAGTGCAGAACTTAATAGCTGGGCAGTGTAGCTGGAATAAGACTGGCGTAATATGCATTGATGCTTTTTTGTGGTTTTTCCAGCATTCTGAAGCTTTACTAAAAGAGACAGCAGGGCAGCCAGCCAGCAACACATTATGATCGTTCAGTGTCGAGGATATAAAAGCATGTGCTGGTTTCTCAGCATCATTTAGAGTAAGTTGTATGTCTTATTTCGGCTTACATAATAAAATGAAGTTTTACTGATGGTACTTATATGGCACTCAAATGATAGCCCTGCATTAAAGGTTACACCAGGATCCGAAACTGGAGCTTTTCATTTCAAAGACCAGTTAACTAACTCCAGGGCAAACTCAGCAAGCTTATTTCAAGAAAACTTAGTACGCATCACTAAGACTTCTATTTTAACAAAATATAGGAGGAATACATTTCTATTCTAGTCTTTAAAACATGTCTTTATGGCTTTGTGTGTCATCAACATGAAAAGTAAACATGAACATTATGTTTGTAAATTGCATGCTGCAGGGTTGTATAAAAAGGGAGAACAAAGGGGGTCGTAGGGTAGAACCTTGTGGGGCAACATATTGTCTCTTTTCAACTCTTAGAGTTGTTTGCAGGAATTTTTAGTCTCAGATTTCTTGATTTCATATTTTAGGAACCTTTTTTATCATTAGGAAGAAGCACATTGTCAGTAGGACGTACCTTTCTAAACATCATGGCGCAGTAACAAGTAACAGAGTTTTGAAAACACATAAATGTACAGCATTGGATCCAAAGCCTACTTGATATTATGAATTATTCAAATTTCACAGTCATAGAACGGTCCTTATTTTTACATTTTCCACATCTACCTGTGAATGCGTGTATTGACGTCATCTGTGTCATGTTTGCAGAGAAAGACAAATGCATGCATGACTGTGGACTAAACATGTAACTCTTTATTTGTGGAAGCTTAGCAGTTCTGCAGCAGCATGTCTCCCTGCCTGATGTACACATCCCATGATGTTCCCCTCCTGGTTCCTACTGTTCTGTAATACATAGGCTGTTGTCAAACAGTTTATGTAACACCATACAATAATGCCACAATTAGTGGCAATGGTTTGTCAGAGTATCCTTAAAAATAGGGGTTCGTTCATTTAACTCACATCATACGCATTACTTTATTTTCAATGTCCTTATTTATTTCCAGCGTATCTAAATATACTTTGTTTGGTTATTTTGTCAAAGCATTTGCCATGTCACACATAGCACTCGAGAAGTACTCAACTTTGGAGACCCTTCCAGTTCCAAAGTTTCAGAACTTAATTAACTTGTTAGGCGTTAATTTACTTAGGACTCAGGTCAAGAACTGTCATTAGGAAGTGTCAGCTGATGACAATTACAGAGTGGAATAAATTCTCTGCTTCATGCGCTAAAACTCAACAACTATCGGACGCTCTATGACCCTGAATCTCAAAATGAATCTACTACAGACAGATGGATGGATGGATGGATGGATGGATGGATGGATGGATGGATGCTCAGCAGGAAAGAATTTGGCACAAAAGACTGCATGTAAAGAATAAATAGAATAGTTAAACATAGACATTCAGCACATCATAACAAATACACATGAACAAATTAAAAAACATCTGTTAGTATCTTCAATAATGATATGCATGTAGCCACTGACTGTAGGAAACATGGACAGTGTACCATCTCTAAAAGTGAGGCCACCACAGGTCTAGCGCCCCGCTGGCTGGCTGCAGTAGAATGTGTAGCGCCGCTCATCCCCATGTGTTCCATCAACACACTAGCCTATTTTCCATGTCACTTTTCTCATCTAAACTCTCTTTCCGATTACAGTGTCTAATTCAAGCTGTTTCCCCTATGCTGAGGTCTGCAATTTTTTTAACCCCAGAAACTATTTTTATAAAGTAATTCTACTATTTCCTAAGAAAGTACGGCTACACATGGGAATAAAGTCATAGCTAGCTAACTTCAGCACAGAATCTACCATCATGTACCTACTTCTTGACACATGCACTAATACAAGCTGTTAATCATTTCTATTAAAGATTTTTTGAAAGATTGAGAGGTTTCATAGGAAAAGACTAGTTTTATCACAGTAGCTACCTAGCCATACAGCCACCATGATTGCTTATTTATTTCAGTATTAATGGCATCCATCCAGCTATCTAAATTTTCCCAAAGGCCATTTGCTTGTCACTGAACATACACATTACCAATATCATTAGGATGGATTTTATAAGCTGGTTAGTTTACAGTGCGCTTAAAATAGCCATGTATCCCAAATAATATGTTATTAACTTACACATCAGTGCCTGAGCATTCCACATTAGTCACATCGATGTCAGCGAATTTCCAGTTCATGCCCATGTGATAAATGAGACACATCCTTATTAATTAAAATTAATATCTACAGCTGACACTGTTTAGGCTCTCTGGATCAATGTTAGATTGACTGACACAATGAAGACATTCTGTAATGCTCTGGACCTCAGTACGTGGAGATGGGTGCAGGCCGGTGGGTGGACGTACCAAATGTGAGGGTGCACCTGACTTCAGCTCTGGTCTCTACTGAGCAGATTCTGGCTCCAAAATTGACAACATGGTGAAGTTATTATGGCTTCATTTCTATAGAATGGGAGGCAATGAAGCCACGCCATCTATGTGTTCTACAATCAAGATGTGTAGCTTATGATATGGCATGTATGAATTCCTGTATTGGACAAACAGTTCGAAAGAGTGAAGCGAAAAGTGTAAAAAGTGTAAGTGAAAAATAATCTTAAATAAACTTAGGTTCTAAGAGGTAAATTCCTGAGTTAAATCAGATGCTAAAATTTGGTAACAGTCTTACAGGTAACAGAATCTTTAAGCTCATTCATTCAAGAATTATGGTAATTTTATTTTTAAATGTTACACTCAGCTCCAACAGTACCAAAACATTCATAGTTTGCAGCAGGGAATTGAAATAAAGGATTGAGAATTGAGGGGATGAGTAAGACCCGTGTGTATGACACACCAGTGAGACAGCATTCAAGAAAAGGCACATGCACACCTGACAGCAGGAAACAGATCCATGCAATGATGTCATATATAAATGGTTGAAGATGACTAGAGGGTGCTAGTAAAGGTGTGTTATCATCATCCCTGTAAAACTGTCCCTCCTTTGCAGCTACACAGGGCATTTAACATGGGTTATTAAAATACCTAGTAATTAAAAACACATTCTAATGGGTGTGGAGCATTCTTGTGATTCCTGGGCAATGCTTGTCTTATTAGATCATTCTCACCCATTTACCGTTTCCCTGCACGCTCTTTGCTCTGAGGAGAGACAGTGGCAGGCCGCATGCTGCTGTCTGAGTATTAGTCAGATTGAGCAGACTAATTGGGCAAAACAGAGAGAGACTCCGGCACCCACTGAGGCTGCTGAGGGTGGAATGGTGAAAACTTCATCCTTACGCTTAACCGCTGCCTCACACACACACACACACACACACACACACACACACACACACCAATTTGTGTTAGTGTTTATGACCGCACACACCAAACTGCTGGGTCAACCTCCACAAGGCAAAGCCCTGCGTTTTATATAGAAAACACTAAAAAGGAAAACAAGCTGAAATCACGAACACGAGGTGCAGGGAGGAGGAGTGCAGGATGTGCGTGTGAGAGACTGGGCAGCTCTCAGTGTCCTGCGGAGATATCCTATACCTGCCAATCCTTCACTGGCTTTTTTTTACAGCCAGTGGTTTCTCCGTTCCAAGACCTCAAAACCAAGGCTTGTTTTTCTTTTTTCTTTTTGGTGTTCCGTGCCATCTTTTCACTGCTGAGCAACATTCGAGTTTTTCAAAGTGGCCTGTTAAACACAACAACTAATTATTAACAGTTTATGTCACTTAAACTAAAATTGCCAGGAGATGAATATATATTAGTAATCTGGGTGCTGCTTTACCTACACCTCTACACTACAGAGGAGCTATGAAGGCAATCATCACTTCTCGTGGATAGTGCTTTGTGTTTAAGCCTGGTGCTGGTGTGACCTCTGCTGGTCAATGTGTTACATTCTTAGCTTTATACAACAGGGGGCAGCACGAGGACATTCAGGGGTTGATACAGCCTCAGACTCTTATTTTAATTATTTTTTTAATTTTTATATATTTTTTGTTGCTTTGTTTGTTGTAATTTGTTTTGTTTGTTTGTTAAAAGGAAATGCAGCACCATTCATCGCCATTATCTTGTGTATTTGCACAGCTTTTTTGTTTTGTTGTGCCTTTATGCTCCTTTTTTTCTCCCTTTAACAGAGAATCACTGATGTGGCATGCAAGCTATATGATGGGAATGCAACCAGGGGGTTTCATAGGGTTCATGGAAGTGCTAACACAATTTGTGAATGTCTAGATATGCATAATGCAAGGGGAACTGAAGAGCCCTGAGTTTGACAAAAGGGAAAAGTGGAACTGAAATTGAAACGTTTCATCTAATAAAAGTGATATGCCTTATAGTTGTAATAAAGATGTCTTGCTTAGTGTCCTTCTATAACACCCTTTCCTTCAGACACTGCATATTTCTGGGGTTGTCTTCAGCATGGGTAACTCTGTGTGATTTGTTTTTTCTTATACCAGATTGTTTAAAGGTCCTATCCCATCATTGTTCTTCCATCTTCTTCTTCTTCTACTTCTTCTTCTTCTTCTTCTTCTTCTTCTTCTTCTTCTTCTTATTATTATTATTATTATTATTATGTGAGGTTCACATTGTTGTGGTCATGATTAGTTAGGATGCCACAACAGCGAACTGTAACACAAGGCTTTGAGTTTACTGGAACATGACAAACATACACCCACATTCCAGGAACTGCTGTAACTGTAAGAAAATCATCATCATCATCATAATCATAGTAATAATAATAATAATAATAATAATAATAATAATAATAATAAAGAAACAGCCATCCTTTATTACATCATGCTAAATTAGTATTTTATTCTAAATATAGATTTTCTGCATTGTGTATTTTTTTATATATATTTACCTACATGGTATACACTTCAGCACTATATTCTCTATAGACATGCAATAATTATCCTACCATATACATGTACAAAACCTGTACTAATATATGTATATATTTGGTCCCAATAATTTTAGACTTTGTGGCTAAATAATGTGCTACTACAACTTATTCAATATTGAGAACCAGTCAGACACATTTTTTAGCTATTCTATTTTCTTGCCATGAAAGTTTGACAAATCAGTGTATTGTTCTTTTTTTTTTTTTTTTTTTTTTTTTACAAATTACAAGAGTGGGCCCAAACGTCTGGCCTGTAATGTATATATGATGCGGGAATATTCTACTGATATTTGTGAACCCTATAAAAAGGTAAATGAACCACTCTTCAAAGGTTTGTATGGCATTGCTTTAAACTGCACCATTTCTGGTACCTTTAAACAACACATTTTAATTTTAAACTGGTAAGTAATTAGGAAGATTTGTGTATTAATATATATTCATTTGTAATTACAATTATTTCGAAACCAATAATAGGGTAAAATTGGAATTGGTAAATTGTCCACTTTATTAGAAACACCTGTACAGCTGCACATTCGTGCAGTCAGCTGATCAGCTGTGGCAGTAGCACAATGCATAAAATCATGCAGATACAGGTCAAGAGGTTCACATGAAACAGAATGGGGAAAAATGTGACCTCTCTGACTTTAACCATGGCATGGTTGTTAGGGCCATACAGGCTAGTTTTAGTATTTCAGAAACTACTGATCTCCAGACTTTCTCTCACACAACAGTTTACTCAGAGTTTACTCAGAATGGTGCAATAAAGAAAAACATCCAGTAAGCAGCAGTTTTGCTGCAAGGTGGGCTACAACAGCAGAAGATAATGTCGGGTTCCACTTCTGTCAGCCAAGAAAACAAAGCTGAGGCTGCAGATGAGCACAGGCTCAACAAAACTGGACATATGAAGACTAAAAACTGTAGTCTGGTCTGAGTAATCTTGATTTCTGCTGAGGCACACAGAAAGTATGGTCCAAATTTGGTGCCAACAGCAAGAATCCATGCACCCAACCTGTATTGTGTCAGCAGTCCAGTCTGGTGGAGGTGGTGTAACGGTGTGGAGAGTTTTTTCTTTGGCACTCTTCAATCATCACTAGAATGCCTTCTGAGTACTCATGCTGACCATGTTCATCTCGTCACATTGCCAGAACATTAATACATGCACCACTGATCACTTACATTGTGGCTTTTGTGTTCATGTTGTGGCTTTTCCATGTTAGTGTTGTGGCTTTTGTATGTTTGTGTCGTCACATTTGCAGCTGTGTTGTGGCTTTTGTGTTCCTGTTTTGGCTTTTGTATGTTTGTGCCGTCACATTTGCAGCTGTGTTGTGGCTTTTGTGTTCCTGTTTTGGCTTTTGTATGTTTGTGCTGTGGTTTTGTATGTTTGTGTTGTGGCTTTTGTATGTTCGTGTTGTGGTTTTTGTATATTTGTGCTGTGGCTTTTGTATTTGTGTTGTGGCTTTTGTATGTTTGTGTTGTGGCTTTTGTATTTGTGTTGTGGCTTTTGTGTTCATGCTGTGGTTTTTGTATATTTGTGTTGTGGCTTTTGTATTTGTGTTGTGGCTTTTGTGTTCATGTTGTGGTTTTTGTATATTTGTGTTGTGGCTTTTGTATTTGTGTTGTGGTTTTTGTATGTTCATGTTGTGTTTTTTGTATATTTGTGTTGTGGCTTTTATATGTTTGTGTTGTGGCTTTTGTATGTTCATGTTGTGTTTTTTGCATATTTGTGTTGTGGCTTTTATATGTTTGTGTTGTGGCTTTAGCGCATGTGTTGTGGCTTTTGTATGTTCATGTTGTGTTTTTTGTATGTTTGTGTTGTGGCTTTTATATGTTTGTGTTGTGGCTTTTGCGATTGTGTTGTGGCGTTTATGTTTGTGTTGTGGCGTGTATATGTTTGTGTTGTGGCTTTTGCGCTTGTGTTGTGGCGTGTATATGTTTGTGTTGTGGCTTTAGCGCTTGTGTTGTGGCGTGTATATGTTTGTGTTGTGGCTGTAGTGCTTGTGTTGTGGTGTTTATATGTTTGTGTTGTGGCTTTTGCGATTGTGTTGTGGCTTTTATATGTTTGTGTTGTGGCTTTAGCGCTTGTGTTGTGGCGTTTATATGTTTGTGTTGTGGCGTTTATATGTTTGTGTTGTGGCTTTTGCGATTGTGTTGTGGCGTTTATGTTTGTGTTGTGGCTTTTATATGTTTGTGTTGTGGCTTTAGCGCTTGTGTTGTGGCGTGTATATGTTTGTGTTGTGGCTTTAGTGCTTGTGTTTTTTGGCGTGTATATGTTTGTGTTGTGGCTTTAGTGCTTGTGTTGTGGCGTTTATATGTTTGTGTTGTGTCTTTAGTGCTTGTGTTGTGGCGTTTATATGTTTGTGTTGTGGCTTTTGCGATTGTGTTGTGGCGTGTATATGTTTGTGTTGTGGCTTTA
>JAQLOM010000034.1:17286311-17303477 GCA_030068315.1 Chrysichthys thysi
TGGTGCTTGGATTTGAACTCCCAACCTTCCGATCAGTAGCCCAACGTCTTAACCCCCTGAGCTACCACTGCCCCATAATCTTGTGTAATGTAAATTAAAGTGTAAATAGTCATCACAGCAGTGAAGCTTTATCTATTTCTGCCATCAGTATGTAATACAGACATCACTGACAGAAATCAAGTTTGTGTTATTATTATTTTTTTTCTTTAGTGGGTTAATGTCGTTTCTGATGTTGGTGATATGTTTGCTTCAGCAGGGTTGGAAACTCAGGGTTGGTAATCTAAACAGAGGACATGTTTTACTGGAAAAACTGCTGTCCTTTTAAGGTAATGGTAGCAGTTGGTTTCACTCGTGGGCACTGTGTTTTGCATTTTGAGTAGACATATTTAGGGACAACACGTTGAGATATAAAGAGACGATTTATTATCTTGGCTGTCTGTTTTTTTTTTATTATTATTTTATGGTGAGGTTACTGAGAGGTGATTTCTGAGTGCTTCTATTGCGTGGAATGCTCTGAAGTAGTGCAGGCGGAACGTTCAAACTGAGCCTTTGTGCAGACATACAAACTGTCTTTGTACATTAAAACCACCTTCAAAATGAAAGAACATTTCAAAATGATTCGTGCTGTAATAGCTGTTCTTGATTTTCACTGTTTTGAACCAGTAGTCTGCTGAGCTGCTATCAATCTTTCCCAGCTACACAGATATTGATTTGTAATAACCCTATAAAAAACATCAGTGGAATTGACTTTCTCATTGTGCATGGGGAAACAGTAAAGCAGGGTATGCAGAAATGTCAGACTTGAGTGCCACTCAATCTTAAGTAGCCAGCAGTAAGAGAACTTTGCTTTGGTCGCTTCGGTCTCACAGTTGAAAAAGGCATTTTAATTCTTTTCACTCGATTGGTTTGGATTTCGCATAGTTTTGATTACTATTTGGGTTTAGGCCAGTGTACAAGTCATAATTCTAAGATGTTGACGTGAGGTGAGAAGTGAATTTGAGGCTTTGAATGCGAAATTAACCACTGTTGAAAGCGTATCCCTTTGTCCTGCATGCTTCAGTGACAGTCTGCACTGTCTTTAAAGATTTTTACCAAACAGTTTATACATTTGTTGTTTAATATTTGCAGTATTTTTAGTTTAGAGCACGCAATGGTGTAATATGCAGATGGTCATATTTAATTCACAGATGTTGCTTTCTCAAAGCTGTTCACCAACTGTGTGTTCACTGTTATGCTTACATAAAGTATTGAAGAGCACTAATATTTCATAATGTTTCAGAATGCTACACATGGCAGCACTGCTCATAAATAATGTAAATAAATCCCTTGATTTTCAGTTTGCAGCGATTTGCCACCTGAAAACCCATCTTAACTAAGGCGATGTAGTAGGCTCTATTAGATGTACGTGTGTGTGTTTTTGTGTGTGTGTGCACTCGTGCTGCACTTGAGGGAATACATTAGTAGAAACTGGTGTTCTGTTTGTTGTACAATTTCATTGGTAAGATTCTTTTGTCGCACTTCTTTTTTTTTTTTTTCCACTTTTGTCAAGCACGCACATGGTGTACTTTGCAGAAGAAAGAAAGGACTGTATGAATGGTTTAGGTGGATTCAACATGAGTAGTCCAGATAAAAACATGAATAAAACCAGTGCGTAACTGTATGCTGTATTAAAACCCGTACATAAATTTTGTGTCTTGTTCTGCCATCGGTGGAGGTGGACTCATAGGCTGAAATTGTTTATTTTGTGATTAGTCACAGCAGTAGAGCAGTAAAAAAATGGTCTGGGACCCAAAACCCTGATAGATAAGCGAAGGATATGGCATGTTATCAGGTTTTTATGTGACTGAATATCAGGCAATCGGCTAAAGACTAAAGCATTTTATAGCTGAAATATCTTTTTTTTTTTTTTCTTCTTCTTCATTTTACTCCACCTAAGCTAAGCGATGTGCAGTTTTGCACTGACGGTCAAATACATGGAGTCAGTCAGATGACCACATGTTCTGTGTGTCTCAATCAGACAGTACTGTGTTGCTTGCATTGTATTTGATGATTGATTAAATCTGTAATGTGATGTGTCTTTTTATAAATTCTGCATCATGAGTCAGTAGTTGAGGATTACCATCACAATATTTGCACCTTTCACTAATGTAAAAGGTGTGAACCAGCTCTAAAGCACTCCTAAATGCTCTCCTGTTTAAGAGATCTCTTAAGGTCAGAATTCAGAGGACTGAGATTGTAGAAAGGGAGGAAAGGAATGTCTGACACTGAAGTTATATGGAGACTGCAAGATAAAAGAGAGAGAAAGCCATGAAGGAAAGGAGAGGGTTAAGTGGACAGGGGAAGGCTGTAGAGTAATGCTTTGCTGTCAGTGTTTATAACCGTCTAGACTTTTCAAAACCCCTGGGTCATGGCTAAGCACAAGAAGCATTGCACTAGTTTATTGCTAGGTTTTAACAGTGACTTGCAATGATAAATAATCATTACAAAACTTCACAGACTTCACAGCCTGTGTATTTGAGTGTTCTCCTCTGAACAGTCTTGCACATAAACAGCTAGGCAGGCTTCGTTTAGCCAGACTGTGAATGCAGAATGCAGCTTGGGAACATTATCAGAAACTGAAAGCTTTGACTTTTAACGTTGTTTTCCCAGGCTCTTGGGCCAGTGCCTTAGGATGCTTTCACATATGCAGTGTTTAGTCCATGTGAACCAGCACCTGATGCGTTTTTATCTTTGGTGTGGTTCTTTAGGCAGGCCAGGACTCTGCAGTCACATTAAGGCATGGAGCAGAACACCTGATACTAGCACAGTTCGACTGCAGTGGAAAGGTGGTTCATCTCTGACTTAACCCTGCGGTGGGAAGTGAACCAAATATGCCTTTTTTTTGTTTTGCAGTCAACATTTTCTGTTGATGTGAGCTGCTAAACTGAGCTGTGAGCTGCATACTTAGCCGCAGTATGGAGAGGGCAACGTGGAAATGCAATGTGTTTTGGAAAATTGAACTGACCAAAAACAAACAAAAATATTAACAGTGGATGTAATGCACAAAATGTTTAAACAAGTTAGTTCTCTTCTTATCTGATACATTATTGAATGTGGAATCCTGTTACCTGTGCTTGGGTGATTTTTCTAATTTCTGTGTGCACTTGGCCAGGATTTGTTTACTTTTTTCACTGTCATTGGAGATGTGCAGCATGTATTTTTTTTTTAAATAATGGCTTAATTGTTGTTTTAATGACATGCAATCTGAGCAATCTGAAGTTAGCGATTATTTCACTCACTTTCCAAAAAAACAAAAAACAGTCAAACATGCCTTGAGAGTCATGGGTTCCCTGCCTCATGCAATCTTACAGGATAGGCTACTGCACATGCGCAGTGTGAGGGCACAGGTGTGTACTGTCATCGCACCACAAGTTACATTTGACTGTCTTAAGTGTAGCTGCCTAAAAATATTTTTTATTTTTTTATTTATATTAATCTCATTAGTAAGTTGCTATTAATAGCCTATTAAGAAGACCAAACTAGATCAATAAGACATATGTGACTAATGAATGAGAGAAATGTATGTATGTATATACACTCACCATTTAAAAGTGAAAATCCACGAAGTAGCAACCATGTAATAATATGGGGTTTTTTATTTTTTATTTTAAGCCGTTATAAACCCTCCCACACTCTTATAACCATTACCTGCACAGTTGTACAGCATAAACCATTTATATTCTTTTAGATATTACAAAAAAAAAATATGCAAATCAGTTTTAAAAGCATTTATTTTTTCCTTGAAAATAGCACTGTGATGGCAGTTGCCTTTTTCACTGTCTTCTCATTTGAGTCAGGAGGTTTTTATACACTTCCGTGGCACCATCAAGAGCATTTTTGAACTGCAAAGAGTGAATCATTTGTGGGTCCCGTTCTTTAACTGATGAATTAAGCTCTTTAGCTAACCGTAAAATGGTGGCAAGGTGCTCGAGAGAGTGTTAGGCCAAGTTGAATCGCCTTTTGAATTTTTCAAACCAGCCCTTACTGGCAGCAAAGTCACTTTTCTTGCTGGGGGAATCCGCAGACGTTCCAGGTTGAGGGTCATCCTCCAGCTCAGCCTCGCCAACCGCAAACAATTCATGAAGCTGCTTTGCCTTCTCTCGGATTATATGGGTGTCCATGCGGATGTACTTCTTCCGGCAGTCCTCAATCCAGAGTCCAAAAGCAGATTCCATCCAGACCACAGACTTATTACACACGCTTAAGACTTGTTTGGCGCCCTGGTTATAAGACACTGTGGCCGTGGCTCTTATCTCCTTTTCAGCCTTCTTTATGTAGCGAACCGTGGACTCACTGATACCGTAATGGCGTCCTACAGCGGCGTGGCTGGTCCTTTCCTTTAACATGTCCAAAAGTTTTACCTTTTCAACGATGGTTAGCATCTTCCGCCGGCACTTGGGCTTGGCCACGAAAGAAGTAGGAGGCACCGATAGCTTTTGGGACATAACAAAGGGCTTTACTACCCAAAAAAGCTCAGCGAAACACAACGCTGAACGAGCGAGACGCTGGCTAACACAAATCGGAACGATGCTCTTCGCTTAGTTCATCAGCGGCCAGATGTCTGTAGTTAGCTGCGTGTTCTGATTAGCCATCAGCCAGTGGCAAACAAGGAAGCATGTACTCTACCATGAAAGGCTCGCAAACCAGCTGAAAAGCCGCAATATTAGACCAATTTAAATGAAACCCCACGATGGAGTGAAGGTGCAAAATTTGAGGTGTGATATGGTGAGGGATCAGTGTATCTATAACAGACTTTAAAAAGGTAAGAAAAAATGAATGTGTTGATAACCAGCATCCCAGTGTAGCATCCGCGTCAGCCGTGTCCTCATACTTGGGTGTGATCCATCCTAAGAAAGTAGTTAAAAAACAGTGGTTTGTCTTTGCACAATAAATGTGATTTTCATTGTGTTGAAATGTAAATCTCCTTGTTTTTTGCAGCCCTTTATCACTTTTAACAGTATTGTTGATGTCGGCTGTGTCCAAAATGTTAAATCCCCTTGTGATGGATTTCTCTTGAAGAATGCTTTGAACAGTGGTGAGTCAGAGAGTATCAGCATCTTGCTTGATACTTCAGTGGTTAAAATGTTCCCTGTAGTAATAAAACATTTTTAAATAATTGTCATTTTAATAGTTTATCACAAATTTTATGCCTTTTCTCCCTGAGTCATGAGATGGTAGTGGGCAGGTTAAAGACTCCCGGTTTAATTTCCTGCAAGAACAATGATAATTTCTGCACTTTATCTTCTTTTGTTCTCTTCTTTCATCTGCCTTGTACACTGTACAGGGTTTGGTAAGTAGCTAATGAGGCAGCAGTGTTGCAACAGGGGAAACAGCTGTCCATAATAAAGCTAATCCTACAGACATTGTCAGCAAGAAACATGCATGCTAGTTGCTAGAATGTTATACACTCTATGGCCAAAAGTATGTGGATGCCTGACCATCACACCCGTTTGTGCCTGTCGAAGGCTTTCCACTGGATTTTGGAGTGTTGTGGGGGAATTTGCTCATTCAGACACAAGAGCTTTAGTGTGTTCATGAGGGTCCTCGGGTGCAGTTGGAGTTTAAGTTCATCCCAGAGGTCCTCAGTGGGGGATTGTCTTGGAATTTTAAATTTAAAAAAAATTTTTTTTTTACGTAAAATATTTCAGCATCTCTTCTGGCCAAGTTCTTGCACAGATCTGTGTGTGGGTGTTTGTGTGGGTGAGGCATTATTAACTGGCCATGCGCTGCTGCTGGCTGTTAGCTGAATGAGCTGCACTGCTATGCTCAGGTCAAGTTAAACTCCGTCTCGCTTCAGCGCGCATTGGGTTTGCTTTCAAACAGTTGATGAAAAGCTAAGGTCTATAAAACATACAGTAATAGGAAAATGCGTTCTGAATGGCCATTTTAAGAACGTCACTGTAGAAACATTTTAAGTGTTGTCACTGTAGAAACAGCAATGTTTGCCACACACAGATTTGCTGTTAGAGTTTATTCTGGATGGCTGTAAGGCAAGACCACCATTGAGAGATTTACTTTGCTTTCATTCCTTTGTTTTTGCTCTCTGGTGCTCAGAGACTCACTACTCAAGAGAGTTAACGTACTAGTGTGTTGCTATGATGTCTGTCAGATGCTGTGGCCTAGCAGCCAGCAGTACAAGAAAGTGTACTCCATATGGTGCTCTGTCCATAACATGTAATGACTCAGTTTATGTCTCAGTCCTGCTCCAGGATACAGTGGAACCTTGGATTTTGAATAACTTGGTCTGGGAGTGTTTCACAAGAAATTTTGATTTGATGAATGAGCAAGGTCTTGCAATATGCGTATAGTGTATACTTCTCTTCGTCTTCTGAGCCTCACATGATCACAGATTCTCTCGGTCAGTGCGGGATTGTGACTCACTCGTATATTCAACATCCTTGCTAGCATAGAAAAGACAGGAATCCTTCACTTCAAATGACATCAGGGAGATGTGCAAAACTTTGTAGAAAAGCACCACCTGAATAAGGCTGTAGCAGTGTGAACGATGAATCTGTTGAATGATGATGCAATGTAGAATTTCCGCAAAATTCTCGAAAGGAGGCAAAAGCAGCGATCATTGGATAGTTTCCTTGTTGCAGTCGCACGAAATGAAAGATTCCAGTGAGCCGACAGACTGCAGTGATTCTCCTCCTCTCCTAATCCTCCTCTTCTCCCCTCTCTCCTCCTCTCTCGTCTCCATCACACCAGCTGCAATTCTTTGTAAAGGTAAAGTGCAGGTTGTTTTGTTTTATGTATTTGTACTTTTATATTTTGTATGTGTGTATGTATGTATGTGTATGTATATAAATATAAAATAATATTTTGTATATATAAATTATTTTTATATAAATGTTTGTGGGTTGTGAAACAAATTTTCTGAGTTTCCATTATTTCTTATGGGGAGATTCGCTTTGATATACAAGCGCTTTGGATTACAAGCACGTCTCCAGAACGAATTATGTTCGCAATCCAGCGTTCCACTGTATGTTGAAAAATCTAAGGTGAATTGTTGGATTTATCCAAATCAGACAATAAGTGTATAAATTGACACTATTAAAATAACTGAAATATATATTAATGGAAATAATTGAATTGAAGTTAAAATGAAAGGCAGGATAGGGAAGTTTAATTTACCAGTGAAGATTACATAATTATTCATTGTTATTCATTAGGCTTTATACCTTGTAGCATGTAACACTCATCTCTAAGTGTCTGCTCAAACCATTCAATATAACTGTGTGATCACGGAGGCTTTGCTCCATTTGGTTTTCTTACACACAGGTAAACTGTAACATGGTGTTCTATTATTTGATTAATTTTTCCCCTAATTACCCAATTCAGAATGTTAATTGGCTAGGTAGCATTAACTAGCTAGCTACAATTCACCTCACAGCTGATGAAATACAAACACAAGAGCAGATTTTCATACAAGTCCTGTGGCATCCCCAGTCATTAGGTGTCTATAGATTGCTTTAGAAGGAGGGTTTGGGTTTCAGGGGATGTGAACCCAGGAACTGATAATATCCTGATACAAAATCCTTTGATGTACATTAATGGGGGAAAAAACCCAGTGCAGTCTTCAACCTTGAAGTTGAAGTTCTTAAGCAGTGCTTTCTGTGTGCATTTTGCCCATTATGGTCCAGCAAGTTTGACATTTGAGCAGTAATACTGTGACGAAACAAAATTTGTTTAAGGGTCATCACAAATGTAACATAGACATTGTTTTTTTTTTTTCCCTCTCTCTCAGATGGTCATTTTCCTATTTGCTTGTCTGCTGCTCTTTCACCTACTTAAAACTAAGCCAAAGCCTGATTATTTTGAAGGTCCTTATCTGGGTTTCCTGCTACTTTTTGGCTGTGGTCAGTGTAGTGTAGCTTTGGAGAGTCCGTTGCTGAAGACTCATTACACCCAATACCATGTAATTACTCGGGAGCCCTGCTGCCTTTATTGCGTGTGTGTGTGTGTGTGTGTGTGTGTGTGTGTGTGTGTGTGTGTGTGTGTGTGTGTGGGGAAGTCAAGGGAGTAAATGACCTTTGTTGCTCTTATTTCACTTCAGTAACAGCATTATTGCCATCCCTGCAGAGGGCTTTCATAGTGCAATCAGTATAGGTGCTCCCCGAGTTATGATGGCCTGACTAACGATTGTTCGAAGTTACAGTGACGATTGTGATCTGTAGGGCTGCCACAAACGATTATTTTGATAGTCGACTAGTCACCGATTATTTCTTGCGATTAGTTGATTAAACATTTTAACGGCGCGCATGCACCCCCACAACATTTGAACGGTGCGCACGCACGCCCCCCCGGGCTGCATCCATTGGACATAAAACGTACAGCTTATTGTACCAGCGTGCATCTGTTCTTATATAACTGTCATTAGCTTACAGCTTGAAGTGTTTAAGGTATGTGCTAACAAAAAATAAAGACAAGATGATAGTTTATTAAACTTTTAATGAAATTTGCAACAGACTGAAAACTTTGCAGATTGTGCATTGGACATTCTTCTCTTTTATTTTCTCAAAATGCTCCTGGACTTTCGAGCTCCGTAGGGTTTTTTTTTTGTGATTATTAATGGAACCGCTTCAGCGGCGGCTGTCTATAGCTGGAGCTCAGTATTTGTGTAGCGGGGTGTCACGGCTGGATGGAGCTCAGAGACGCAGTGCTGCAGTCCGTCAGGTTTGAAACTCTCTGACAAACTCTCTTTTGACAGAAATGTGATTTAAATGAAATCTCGCTCCACAGCATAAAATATTGCTCTCCCTGTTAGCAAAACGGAGCACATAAATAGCTCGTAGCATGACGCACATCTCTACAAAATAAATTTTAAAGCAGCTGAACTTCAACTGATAATATAACTACATATTCTTTAAAACTAAAACAACATAACAGGACTACACAATCACTCATTGTACCATATTAAAACTTTACAATTCAGTTTCAGCACAGGCAGCATTAAACACTCCCCTCTGCCTCAATCTGGAAGTAAACAAGGGGATGAACATGTATACAAACCTATAATTTCAACCTGGTTACATAAGCTAGGCTGAGATGCCTAAGGTAGGCTAAGATATTTTCTACATTGATGGGTGTGGCTGAATGCATCTCCATCATAAGTTGAGGACTACCTGTATTCAGAGACAAGTCTCATTGTATCCCACACCTGTAGCCTGTTTCTGATCTGAGCCCAGGGAGAGAGGCATTTGGCAGTAGGTTGACCTGGCTCATCTTCATTTGAAGGTCTTGACCCTTCCTTCACCTTCTTCCCTCAGGTGATTCTTTCACATCTGAATGAATTCAAAGTACCTGAGTGTAACTGTATCACGCTACTTTGGCTGAATCATCCTTCAGCCCTCAGGACAGATTATTCAGAAGAAACAAGAGGAAGTTATTGGAGGTACAGCAGGTGTGGACATTTTGTAGCTTTTTCATCCTAGTTTAGATTTGTTTTTTTTCTTTGTTTGTTTTTTGCTTTTTGCTTTTTCAGTTCATACGTCCTATTTTCAGCAGTATAGAAGGATGGTGTGTGAAAGCCTGGGCAGTGCTGGTTCTGTGAACTGGGATATGCAAAGAAAATATATATATTTTTTTACTGTAGTGAGTCTGTCAGTGTGTCAAAGGCTTTCTTTCTGTACATATGGGGTCTTTCATTTTCTCTTCTTCACACATAATCAGAATGCTGGCTACTCTTATTCACAGTGAAGTAGATATTAGGAATATTATAGTGTACTCACACAAGGTGATCCGAACCACATCGACACATAAAGACTGGATCAGCTGACCAGTGTGATCGCTCTGATCTGCTCCGATCTGCTCCCCCGGGTTTATGCACAGTGTGAGGGCTAACCACAACCAGGCTCCAAACTCAAATGCTATCACGTGGAGAATATTAGGAGAAATGATGGATCTGGGCCTCACCTTACTAATACACACACGCCTTGTGTTCGTTTTAAAGCTGCAATTTCCTCCTGCAATGACAGCTGCTTCCATAAAAGTCTTATGTATAAAATGTGATTTACTGAAAATCACCCTGTGTCAATGCACCCAAAACAATACACAATGTTAAAACTTTAGAGTGAGAGAGAGACCACAGAAACGAAGCTAAATTGAAAATCAGAAACAGTGCTGAAAAGATGGCATAAAATGCGCTGCGCATTTGAAACACGGGACTGCAGAGATGAGTGAGTGCGCTTCTCACAGCGCTACTCTGTCTGTTTTACTTGGTTTAACATCATGTCTGCACTCTCATATAAAAGACCGTGATCTCACTCCACATTATGCAAAGCAGGAGTGCTTTTCTTCAATAAGAAGCATCCTCAGGAGCAGATTGTTTAGCACAGTGTGAGTGCAGACCAACAGGGGAGTGGGGAGCCTTTCGGGCCTGTCGAACACAGTGTGAGTACACCCTTAGTGTCAGTGTGTCAGTATGTGGCCTGGGGGAGGAACCAACACATTGACCTACATGCCTGCCTGCCACACACTGGAGGGGTAAGAGACATCCTCATGCAGTGAGAGTGGTAAATATAATCAATCCTTTGATGCATCATAATGCTCTCATAAAATGTCGCATCGCTGCACAAACTGTTGTAATCTGACTTTTAAATAGGTTTTACATGGATTTAATATCATCCCTATTTTCTGATTAAAACAAGCATTTCAGGGAAGTATTAGTGTTTAAACAGTGAATTTGCCAGAGTGAAAGATAGTCAAATTGAAGTAAATTTTACTCTGTGCAGATAACATTTGGACTCTCTCTCTCTGAAAAGAATAAGTTTTTGTAATTTTGCTCCCACTCTGCTAACATATTTTGCTTTCTGCACTCAGAAGGAGAGCAAAATGCCTGTTTGTAACTAACTCGTGTTTAGTGATTTAAGCGACACTGAATATAAAGTATAGTAATGGCAGTGTTCTAAGCATATTATTGCTCAGTATAAATTAAATCATTTTAAAAGCTCTTCATATTGTGATAAATACCATACCAAAGGCCAGAAGAATAAAAGTCCAAAATCATCAACATAATTACTTTCTTTTAGTCATTTCTCAGCTGGCAAATATCACGAAAATATGCAGTGCTGTGAAGTGAGTAATCTTAACATGAATTCTTCTGCGTTTAGATGAGTGTACTGATTTTTATTTATTATTGATCTAGCAACCTGAATATTTGGTCTTCAGTCCCATGTGATCGTTTGTGCAAGATTTCAGTGCACAGAGAGCCCTGGGTGGAGTGAGAGTTGAATGTCCCCTCCTGTCACAATCCAGTCACAAAGCTGGATACTGTGTTACATGCGAGCACACGCACACGCGCACACACACACACACCCCTCGAGCGCCACTCCGGGAGCTCAGTTCAGGACTCAAAGCACAGACATGTGATTCACTGTAAAAGGTGCTGAGACCCTGACATTCCTCACAACAAAGCAACACAAAACAAAAAAAGTTACACTAAGTCCTGTATTTTGCATGTCTTTCTGAAAGATATCGAATTCTTCAAGGATCAAATCGGGATTTTCTTTTCATCTATGATCATCTTCAAAGCCTCTTTGAAAAGTCTGAATGAATGTTTACCATATTTTTTTTGTGCCACTAAATCAGGGCTAGCAGATGCCTTTAAGAAAAGGCTGTGGTACACAGCTACTCTGTGTCTGTAATAGATATGACAATTGATGTTGCATTATTTTATAATAATTTGGGATTAAAACACACTTTGACACTTTAGCAGAATTATCAGAAGTGTTTCTTAAACTGATCATGACACAAATGTCTGATAATGTTCTGCTGTGCAGAGGGAATAAGGCTGTAGTCAACATGCTTCCAGAAAAATTTAGGAGACGTATTCACAAAGATTTCTCTCTAAATAAAGGCCAAAAATAAATTTCTACCATTTGTAATAGTCCTGCTTCTCCATGTGACCGTTCTTTTCCTTTCCCACTGTCTTTATTGCAGTCTCCAGATAAGCACAGAGCGCTAGAAGAAACAAAAAACTACACAACTCAGTCCTTGGCCAGTGTCGCCTACCTGATCAACACACTCGCTAATAATGTGCTGCAGATGCTGGATATCCAGGCGTCACAGCTACGCCGCATGGAGTCCTCCATCAACCACATCTCGCAGGTAAGATGAGAACTCAGAACAGAGAATAATCTTCTACGTTTATATGCTGACTTGGATAACTGAGATAGCTTATGGGGAAAAACAAAGTCACTATGAGGTAGTACTGCTACAGCAGTATCCACAAATCATTCACGGCTTGACAGAAAAACAATAGTCCTAAAACAAAGCTCAATATCATGGTGTTATCAGCTGGCTGACCATGGTGCAGATGTGGACTAGGCAGAGTATTTCAGCAGACTGCGTACTTAAATATTACGATATTATAAAATATCCGCATGTGCGGGAAACTGGCCATAATTTAGCAACTCTAAGCATGGACTAGCTTGGCTGCTGCGGCAGATCCCTTGTGCTTTATCAAATCACATACGCTTGTGTAAATTATTTAGCTAAAGGCAGATCATCTTACCAGATAGCTAGAGGCATCAAGTCAGAAAGGGGAGAGTTTTCATAGACTTTGATCAATTTTTCATTTTATTTACACACTCTGATCTGTTTAGTGAAATGACATGGCTTGTTTTAAAATAATCTTCAGTAAAAACAGTTTAATGTTTAAAGACAAATGTGGTACATTTATATTCTTCCTGCATCAAATTCAGAATAAATGTGTCTCATCTGTCCAGGGTCGCTAATCAAATGTGGTAATGTACTTTGCCACTGTTCAACAAAACAGAAAACCACTTATAGCTGCAGGCTAATCTAATAATTAATCCTTGCACATTAAAACATGATGATTGTCACGATTCAGTCATATCAGTTGCTTATGTAGAGCTTTCGTAAGGTATTTTAGGTAACTGGATCTACTTGAATAGCTTTGCTCTAGAACGTGACTTTGTCTGCAGGTTTGCGCCCTTTTAGTTGGTTGCACGCTGTAAGACTGTGACGCCTCACTGTCACTTAATGCTAAAATGATGGACTCCTGTGTGAGGAGCTGGAGAAGCAGGCAGCAGTTTCAAATTCCCTCAGCTGGCTTTTTTATTTAACAGCTGTCATCAGCGTGCTATCTAACAGGATTATAGAGGGCCACTCTGCTGCTTCCCTAACACATTAATCAGCTTCATCTTTTCATCAAGGCTTTTCAACGCAAGCTTTTCATGCTGTTGAATAGTGTTATGTATAAGTGGATCCATTATAAGAAATGTTTAAGACTTGTGCTGAGTAAATTGACTGCCTCTGCCACTCTGTCTGATTTGTGGTTTGCTGCTATGAAAGTTTTGCGTCCATGAAAGTGCTTCCAATCTAAAGGGATTGTATCTGTTTTCTTGTTTGCTAACCTACAGACAGTGGATATACACAAGGAGAAGGTAGCGAGAAGGGAGATTGGCATCCTGACCACCAATAAAAACACCTCCCGCACCCACAAAATTATCGCTCCAGCCAATCCTGAGCGGCCGGTGCGTTACATACGCAAACCTATCGACTACGGTATGCTGGATGATATTGGCCATGGAGTAAAGGTATGATCACATGATGCAAAAATGACCAGTTTTCTACCTTGATGGATAATGTTGGAAAATCAATCAAAGCATGATCTCGCTGTTGACTACCTAACAACAGTTGGTGTTTTGCCGATACTAATCAATGTTGTTGCTTAACAAAGCGTCTAAACTGTCTCTGAACTGTCACTAACCTGTGCTTCTGTGCTTCTCCCTGGCTTCTTTTCTCTGCTTCATTCTTGATTTAAGTGGTTGCTTAGGTTCAAGGTAAGGGCTTTGTGGTGTGTTGTGAGCCGGTCAGCTGATTTGGGGGAAGAATGATTTCTTAAAATTGACTCATGGAAGAACCACTTTTTGAAAGTGACATTTTTGTTTCCTTTTGTGTAATAAGGGAGATCACTGACTCAAACTCCAAGAAATCAGTCTTTACCATGAGTTCTTAGATTTTTTTTTTCTTGCCACCTTTGCATAAAGTTAGTGTGAGAGTGCATGTTGTATATTTCATGATTCATACACTGTGGTCCTTGTGTGCCTGTTGCCCATATGTTAAGCTGCCAAAGTGGCATAAGCTGCTTCCTGTCTTGGTGTGCCTAGATGATTATTTCCATGCCAACACTGTGCCAATGGGAACTTTCACACTGATTTTGGATTGGTGTCAGGAAAGTGGAGTGGCAAGAATGTGTGTGTGTGTGGGGGGGGGGGGTGAGAATGTCAGGGGCGGTTCTGGGATTGTTTTTATCATGGGAGAGGGGTGGGTGGAAATGCATACAAGGTGGCCTTGTTGAGCTGTAATCATGGTGGTCCATTTTAGGATTTACATGTGCATTATTAAAAAAGAAAAGATCAAGAAAAATCAACAACAAAATTAACATGCAGAAAATGTACACCTTCATGATTATCAAGCTAATTGTAGCAATATAATTATATTGCTACACTGGAGTGTTTTAATCTGTAAATATGTTGATACAATGATCTATTACGTACATCATCGCAGATTTATGACCATTCTGACTGTTTGACCTTGTTCTGTTTCTCCTTTCCAATGATTTTGGGCCTTTCTTTCTATTCTGACCTAAATGTCAGAACCATGTGTGTTTTGTTAATTTTATTGTACACAAATGAAAAGTCTTTAGTCTAGGGGTTCCAATGTGCTTTAAGTATTTAAAGATGAGTTAATGAGACCAAAAAAAAAAAACGCATGTTGGTTACTGATAAACCTCTCGGTGATGAGTCTTCCTCCCCATGAGCTGCCTCATAGTGCTCTCAGTGCCCCTCCTCTTGAACCGCCCTTGAGGTGTGCGTTTGTGAATTTGTATGACCTGTATTGCATATTTGGCCACATTAGTGTATCTGTGTAAGTTTAGGGTTTGTTTTTTCTATTCTTATCTTGTAATTTTATCTCTTGTCTTTGTGTTTTAGGTCGGAAATCAGAGCATGAAGATAGGGGGACTTCCTCGGACCACCCCTCCGACACAAAAACCTCCGAGCCCTCCAATGCCTGGCAAGGGAACAATAGGGTGTGTACTGTACTTCAAGGCCCTACACCCCAGATGTAACATTCTTGATGTTTGACTAGAATATGACAATTGACTTGCAATGTCTACAAAGTCATAACTTACTGCAGCTTTTTAAACTTAATCAGATAGCGTTCACCCAAAATTCATGCATTTACCCCAAATCTTTCTCTTTCAAGGGAAAATTAAGTATTACTTTTGTTTACAATCATGAATTCAATTTCCATCAGCATTCTTGGATTCAATATAATCATATTGGAAGGAAAAGAAAAGCTTAGTGATCCAGTGTCTAATAATACTAGAGCACCTGAATATCTTGCGAGCTTTGGAAAGTGCTTTAGAGAACCTTCATTCTAATTCTTGTCCCAAATTTATGAATTGTAATTTCACCCTGCACTTGACAGGAGACACTCCCCCTATAGGACACTGGAACCAGTGCGTCCTCCCGTGGTCCCTAATGACTATGTCCCCAGCCCGACGCGCAACATGGCACCTGGACAGCAACAGAGTCCCGTGCGCACGGCATCACTGAACCAGAGGAACCGCACGTATAGGTACCCATGCCATCTACCTCATGCCTGTGTGCCAATCTCCTCTCTTCTTTTTTTGTTTTCCTCTGTCTCACTGTCAAAACCATTCCTCTTCTTGTGGCTAACTTGGACAAGGATTGTGCATTGTGGTTTCTCAGGTGGTGCATAGAACATATTTCAACCATTACATTGTTTACAAACAGTTGTACCTGTAGCATTCAAATGTGTAAACTTAAATTGCTCCCAGATCTGTACAACCCGTTGTAGTAAGCCACACACCAGAATATAAACAAACTATCAGTGGCGAAGAGCAGCTCCTCATGCACTGCCAGGGGAACGTGACCGAGGAACAACTTGAGGGTTCTCAGGGTTCTTGGATTTAGTAAAATGCCTCATCTGTAAACCTCAGTGTGAAATGTGAAACGAAAGACTTCTGCCTACTCCACTAGTTCACTTCCTTCTTTTAAAGCCTAAGACATTTCCACTGTGTCTGAGTTTATGTAACTGTGCTCTGCCAGCTTGGTCTGTTAATATGCCATCTGCCGTGTCCACCCTCAATGCACACCAGAAAGATACAGCAGAGAATGCAAATAAAGGCACATTTGCATGTTTAATCACATTCACAGGTTCACAGTCATGCAATAGCATGCGCACACATTTTCTGAGGAAGATATGTAACATCTTTAACACCTGTGGCAACGCCCGCATCAATCCTCCCACTTGGTTTGGATATTTGCTTCTTTAGTCGTGTTGCTGCATCAGAAAAAGAGCAGTAGATACAAGTTCTTTTCTCTTTCTCCTTTTGATGTTTGTTGCAAATGTAACAAAATGTACTGAGCATTCACCATGAAGAAAGGATCATATTTATGCACCACAGGGTGATGCAGAGTACATAATTATTGCCTTGACATATACCTCAATACTAAAAAAAAAACAACAAAAAAAAAAAAAAAAAAACAATGCAGCTGCAGAATTTTAGGTCAGGCACCAAAGATATAATTTTATTGTCACTGACAAAAATTGTAGTTCTAGCTCAAGCTCCAACTGAATTTGGACCCCCAGCCTGTAAAAGCCTTTGTATAAAGCAGGGAATTGAACAGCCATAGATTGTGTACTAAATCCCTGATCTTCTACAAGCTAAAAATTCAGATATTTGTTCGGTGCATCCATCTTGTCTGTTGTGCAGTGCTTCTGGTTCATATATACATCAGACATTTCTATTTAGATTGAATCATTTGCAAGTTTCTAACATATTTTTACCTCAGTTGGTACTTTAGATGGCTTTTTACAACCCGAATTCCAGAAAAGTTGGGATGATCTTTAAAGTTGAATAAAATTAAAACTAAAAGACTTTCAAATCACATGAGGCAATATTTTATTCACAACAGAACATAGATAACAAATGTTTAAACTGGGAAATTATACACCTTTATCCACTAAATGAGCGCATTTCAAATTTGATGCCTGCTACAGGTCCCAAAAAAGTTGGCACGGGGCAACAAATGGCTGAAAAAGCAAGAAAGTTTAAAAAGATTCAGCTGG
>JAQLOM010000034.1:17334597-17348084 GCA_030068315.1 Chrysichthys thysi
CACACACACACACACACACCCACCCACACACACACACACACACACACACACACACACACACACACACACACACACACGCGTATATATAGAGATATCCCTAATGAGCAGCTTGTGGTGATGGTGGCAAGGGAAAAACTCGCTGAGACAACAAGAGGACGAAACCTTGAGAAGAACCAGACTCTATAGGGAACCCATCCTCATTTGGGTGAAACCGGACAGTGCCATTATACCCAACTCACTTCTATAACCATGTGTTATATGGTCCAAAAGTAATTTTGTGTAGCACAAAATTCACTATAGTTTTATAGTTCTATAGTTTTAAGTCTGTTCTATTTCAACTGATCACTGATGGACTGAAACACTAACAAACTTCATAAACCAAAGAAAAAGGAATGTGTCCAATGCAGACTGAACATTACAGGCCGGTTTCATCACAGTGCTGTGTGAGAATGTGCTAAAAAATCATTAGCAATTCTGTAGTGCGCTGATCCAGCAATGTTAATGTGCTGCATACTGAAATGACCTACTTCTGTTCTACATGGGCTACATCCATGCAAAACAACAAATCCATGCTAATATAACACTGATCCTCATGGTGGCAAGTCATAAACACTATGCATTACAGAGTGGCAGTAAGGGCAGCATGTACTAGGGCTGGGCAAAACTAAAATATGATATTAATATTGCAATATATTCACCTTATGATACATTTTTCTCTTGTAATCTGGATATCGTCAGATGACAGGAGCATAAAAATATTACTCACAGAGTGTGGAAGTTAACATTGTTGTACGACGCTCTGGATAAGAGCGTCTGCTAAATGCCTGTAATGTAACAGCTTTGTACCAGATTTTTCATAATATATTTTTTATTACTTTACTTATTTTAAATAGAAATCTTTGAGCTTGGTTAGCAAACATCAGAAAGAGCAACTATTGAGAGCATAGAAAGTTCTAACTAAAGAAGATATTTATAACAATAATACTTTTGCCAAAAAAGTCAGATATAACCAGAACATTTGTGAAGAAACTGAAGTGATTATATCCTCATACTCAATGAATATTTATTTACATAGTACTTGTGTATTTTACAGCAGACGAAAATGCAACAACAAACTGAAAGTCTTCCATCATGGGGTGCCACAAGATTCCCGACCAAGACAATTTTTGTTCTCAAGGACAATTCTTGTGCCCAAGTTTTAACCAGTGATACTATTCGCTATTCTCCTTGCCTTGATCACTCAATGCCTGCCTAATGAGAGTGACCCCTGTACTACACAGTGTGTCTTACATGATATTAAATGCATTCAAATCAGATTAAATAGTGTAAGAATATAAATTATGACTTACTAATAATAGCTGGAAATAATAATAAAATAGCCTCTTAATCCAAGAAAATATCATACTTAAATACTGTAAATCCTTGGTGACAAATTAGCATTCACATCAAGAACATATTTGTCAATGACAGAAAAGTCTCACCTTTTTAACTTGCGCCTCTTTAATTTTCTCCAGAGCGACTCGGATCTTCTCTGCTTTAAGTTTAGCAGCTTGTTCCTCCTACACACAAAAACATACATATGTTATTTTACTGTGTAACTAAATACATTATATAACTAATCTCATTTCATAACAATACATTAGGCCTGATTTTTTTCCTCTCTTGATTACACTGTCGCCACATTCTTACTGTACCTGATTTCTCCAACAAGAAGACATTCTAATTACAGGTTCAACCAGACAAGCAGTGTCTCTGATGTTTAGATCCAAAGAGCTACTCTGAGGATTAAACTGTTCAAATTGAATATTTTCTTAATGTATGGTGGATCTGTTAAAATGACACAATAGAGAAGGCTGTTCTATAATCCATGTGTTTCTAGAGTTCGATATCAATCAGGAAACGAGGAATTCCCATTGAAAAAGAGACGCACACAGGAACCGGAATTATCCTTACAGTCCACTACTATCCTAACTCGAGCACAAAGGACACGAGGATGAGAAAATATATTCCCAAGATCAAACTGATGCTAATCTTGAATTTCTGGATTCCTGATTCAGATGCACAAAGACAGAGAAATCCTGAACACAGAAAACAGGGAAGCTCTGCAACACGACAGCACGTCCATGACAGACATGAGAGAGACGGAGGGAGGGGAGGGAGAGGAGGTGTTCCATAATCATTCTCTCTCACACAAACACCCTCCCCTTTTCTCTAACCGAGCCTATTTCATTTTCTCCGGGAAACACAATCTAAAGCCTTTCCCTCTTCTGTATGAGGGCACGCGTTCCTGTGACAGCTGTGCAGCGGGCTTGGGATCATGCCGAGCGAAAGTGTGTTATCCTCTTTGTGCTGCAGTGCATCTCACTGGGCCACACACTCAGATGAAGACTAACCTCTACTGCCTTTAATCAGCTCAAACTATTCAAAACTATTTTTGCCACAGAGCTGCTGAATTCTTGAATACGATCAGAAGCTACTGATTCAGTTTATGTATTATTTGTTTTCTTATTAGCAGCTTCTATATTCTGAGTGAACAGGAAATAAATTGTCTCACACACATTCCATAACTACAAATATAATTATAATGGGTTTAAAAGTATGACATCCTTCATTTAATTAAAAACAAAACAAAACTCTAATCATTGACAAATTATAATACAATACTTCAGGACATGCTTTTATTGGAAAATAATCAAATTTGGCTGGCAACAGTAATATTGCTGATTATTTTCCCCATAACAGCATTCCCCATCCTGTTTGATTGCTCTCTTGTTTTGTATTATAATTTTGATTAAAACAATAATCTACATATCAGTAACATATTTAAATATTCCAATATAACAAACAGGACAGGATCTGAACTGAGTGCATCCTGATGGTATCCTCTGCAGAGAACAACCATTCCCAAAGTCACAGCAAACAGAAACAAGCTGATCATTAACAGAAAGGGTCAACAGATGTTCCCCTGCCCATCAAAAACCACCAGAACAGCACAGTACAGGAAGCTCTGGCCAATTAGCTGATTAAAATAATTATCAAACGCTTCAATTTGCTCTCTTGCTGAGACAACACGCATTCACGCTGACAAAAACGAGGGTGTGTTGGTGTTAGTGAGCAGAGCGCCAGAGCAGGTGTTGTGCCTGCAGGTATCTTCAGGAAAGGCCAGAGCTATCACACATGCTGATAAAGAGGACAACACGAGACGAGAAGCAATTTACCTGATACTAAAAAACAAAAGCACAAAGTGTCTATATGTTGTACAATATTCACACAAGCTAACCACCATGAGCTAACAAAATCATCCAAGGTTTAACATAATTTCACAGACTACAAAGCAGATAATGTTCACCTCTTCATGTTCTCTGTGGCAGAGCTCTATACAACAGGCTATAATGAAAGATTAAAGCACATCCAGATCGTTCAATCATGTTTCAGATTTATGATCCACAGGATAGCCAGGACTTAAAGGGGGAGTCAACGATTCTGCAGATAAAATGTTGAAATTTAACCTTGCTCCTACAGAAGCTCCACCCCCAAATTCATGCTCGCGCATTACCAAGGCAATAGCATTCACAAGGACGCCACATTTCCTCAAAGGAAAATTTTGTAAGTGTGACGCCTGGCTTTCGCTGTGATGAACTGCTGTCATGTCTAGAATGTTGGATCTGCCACGATCCTGAGAGGTTACTGAATGGTTAATAAATTTTCATTACTTGTAAGTAATGTTATAATTAAGCATTAAACAAACACAACAGGCCATTGCTTAGCTGCTGACATACCAAACAAGCACATCCACCTAACCCAGCCAGTCCACTCTGGAGGATCATGACAAATTCAGCAGCCACACTACACCCAGTTTCTGCTTTACCTCTAAAACATTAAAAAAAAACCAAAAAAAACACTGACCCCATAAGAGCTCCTGGATGCTTGACCGCTGTCATGCTGCCAGTGCTGTGTTAGAGTGTTAAACTACAACCTGTGCATCTCTGTGCCACTGAAATTCATTAGGATATAAAGAGTAAAAGCAGTCCTCAATCAGCACTCTTATTCCATGAAGACTGATTTAAACAAGCCCTGGTGTGTGGAGTCAGCGATCCATAGCGTCTTGATCGTTAAGCATGGGCTGGCTTGCTCTCAGACTCGTTCGAGTAATTAGGCTGAGTGCTGCTTCATCATGACCCCTCTGTCACTGCTTTACCTCTTTGCTGTGTAGAAACATGCCGGACAGTTCCAGTCAGTCAAGACAAGTTTCATCATCTACACCAGACAACTTTCTAAGCAACACAGATCAGACTGTAAAAATATTTCAGAAACAGTGTATGAGTCACAGAGTGGAAGGGATAGAGCACTCAGAATCATGGGAGATGCTGAAATTTTCCTCAAAAGTACTGCCAATGTGTCGATCTTTTACACTACACTGAATTTCTGGTCAGTAGTATAACATCATTTTTTTTATTTTTTTAACTGTGCCAGTTACTATTATACACAATTACTGAAAAAGACTAAAATGTACAGGAGCTTCCACAAGGCTTCTGGAAAGTAATGAACAAGAAAAGTAATGAAAGTAACGAACAAGAATATATACTGGGAACCCATTAACAAGCAAGAGATTGAAGATTGTTCAGAGAGCTTGTTTCTCACCAGTCTTACTTCACCGGTTAATGTGTTAAATGGCAGACTTTGGTCTCTGCTCCATCTGAATGAAGCCTAATGCCATCTAAATGAAATCTAAGGCCCCAGTGGGCAGAATCATTTACTCGACACACTCAAAATAATTAACACATTCAGCACATATTTATGTGCACTATGAATGTTCATTACATTGCCTATTCATTCCCTATCGAACGTTAAAAACTCCGGAACAAAACAACCTGTAGATATTAAATCATTCTAAATCTGCATTGGGACAACTTGTCCACTTACAATGAGACACTGCCTGCTGGACCCACACACCACCTTGGAGTGGTACAAGTGGCGAATATCTAAACAATATCTGCATTTACAGCCTTTGTAATTTGAGCGAATGCTGATGTTGTGATGCACAGCAAAAACCACCTCAAAGACAAAACGTATTCTAACCAAGACCCACCAACCATGAAAAGTAACAGCTGTCAATTAGTCCATTTTCACATACTGGTCGGCTGATTTATGGCTATTATTATGGATAAAAAAAGAAGGCTGCTCCTTTTGCGTGTTTTTAAGTGATAACTCTTAGAAGCATGTTAAAACACACCAAGGTTGGCAGGTCTTGATTTCTCCTGAGGGGAAAATTGGTCATAAAATTGTTTTAACATTTACCTAATTTACGATTTCAAAGGCAAACAGGCTTTTCTTTTTTTTGTTTACTGAGGACAGCAATAATTCTGGAGTCAAGTCAACAGAAAAAGGTCGACATTTCATTAAAATAAATAAATAAACATGTTTTTTTTCCTCCCCCAAATGAAAGGACTTTAGTGTGCTTTTATTCTCATGTTAACCAAGGTGGTATAGCTAAAATTATGCCTTATATATTTTTTTGTATTTTGTATGTTATACTGAATGGCAATCAATTTCAATCTTTTTCTCATAATCAGAATTTTGCCATTATGTTTAAAGAAAAATAATATAATTATATAGGAAAAAAACAGAAATATCACATAGAATTCAGATTAAATTAAACATTTTGCAGGATTGAATACCTTTTTGCCTTTGATTTATATACAAAAAATTACTAATATAACACACACACACACACATTAACATTCAGACATGGTTGTGATGAGCTGCATTTTTGCAGCAGAGAGGCTGAATCATCACTCAGAGTGCTGACACATGCAAACACATGCTTTTCACATCAACACTGAGCAAACCGTCGTAGTGCTAGACCACTCTCCTGCTCTTCACTCCTTTTAGCTGCCGCTATGATTCTCTTTAGTCTAAACATTAAGATGCCGTACGTTTTCTTTTTCCAGTGATGGATGCTTGCTGTGAGCATGTTGTTCTTAACACTTCAGGAATCATAATGATCGTAACTAATGTGTCTAGCACTACGACTACGAACATCACCAACACATGACATGAACAAGCATTACAGAGTTCAAACCAAAACCAACATAGGCTTTTATGGAAAGCCAAGAGACTGATTATGATTCAAAAAAACAAGATGCATATTTATGCACGTCACATATTTACTGCTTAATATTGCATGATAAGTGGCAGGACCAGGGTGCAGGGTCAGACCAGGTATGAAGCAAACAAAATAAAAGATAAAGCCATATGCAAGAGGAAAAGGGAAATGGGAAATTCTTCAGTCTCTAGGATTTTCCATCAGTGACCACTCAGGAGTGCTAAGGAGAGCAAGAGGAATGGCAGGGACGCAGGAGGGTCATGCAGTGATGCGGCGTGATGTTAAAAAGCCACCAGGAGAGAGTGATCACATGCAAGCAGACAGAAATCAGGGTGTCACCTTTGTCAGCAAGTGAGAAGGCTTTCCTGCAATGTTTTTCAGAATCAGAGAAGTCTCCCTGTCCAGATACGTGTGCTTTGAGCAAGAGAGAGACAGACAGACAGACAGACAGACAGAGAGAGAGAGAGAGAGAGAAGTGCTGTGATTATCAGTGAACTGCAAATCTGTGTAAGCACAGCAGATTCAAGCAGGTGGTGGTCACAGGACCTGTGAATGCAATAAACGTGAGATATTTATCACACATTGTACAATCATAAGATTTGGCCTCATTACATGGAAATATGCTTAAAAACAATACAATACATTATATTGCATGACTTTTGCTTGCTATAGCTGGTGACACATTAGATCTGAGCTAAAGTACTATATAAAGGTCATCTCCTGCACATCATAAATGATCTCTCTCTCTCTCTCTCTCTCTCTCTCTCTCTCTCTCTCTCTCTTTTCTAAATACATTCCTATATATACACTTGTACAGGACAAAGTCAGATTATCTATGCGCCAGTGACAGGCACTGAAGAGAAGCATCTTGGATATCACAGTGTTATTAAGGGATGATATTGTTTCTGTATCTAACAAATTTCTGCTTCGCAATTAACTTCATGCATGGACATTTTCTGTCTGCCTTGAATTCATGGAATAAATACTGAGTCGCATGCTGATCTAAAATGATTTCAACCCTAAGCTGCGGCCGGACGTGTATCTATGTAATCACGTCTTCAGAGGGGGATAAAGCAGCTTTTGCTGTAGGTCTCTTGACTATAAAAAACAGACATGTGGAAACCTGAAGCTTCCACTTAATCTCCACATCTACTGCCTCCATCTCCCTCATTTCTGTCAGGCTCTTTCTATAACAATGAAGGCAGCAGACGATTCTCCTTTGTTGCTATCCCCAAGATGGTTTGAGTCACTGAAAGAAAATGATTGGTGTGTATTTCATTTGCACTTTCACTTTACTAAATTCCATATCTTTGTCCAAAACTATCTGCGAGAGAGAGCCGCCGGGAAAACAAGTCAATCCATCACTGTGCGGTTATCTTACTGTCCACGTGTCTCTAGACGTGTCTCGTTTTGGACTGAAGCGGTCTTTATGGGGCTGGATCTGTTTGTGATTGAAACAGATAGCGCAGTGAGAGTGGGAGGCTGTGAATGTGGAGCTTAGATGATGTAGAGGTGAAGAATGAGAAGCTGACTGAGAAAAAGTGCTGGCCTATTTACCATATCAACTCAACCACATACACACGCATGCGCACACACACACACACAAATTTATTGACTAATTTATTCTGTAGTATAGTTAGAATTGTAACAACTCCTTTATAATATACAGCATAATTTGACTTTTTATTGCATTTTACCTTTAACTCCACTTGCATCTGCATCAACAGTATGTTAGCTAATGACATTAGTGTGTATATTAGATGAGAGAATTACCTCTGAGCTCTGCTGGCTCTGCTCCTGCACACTGTCCTGCTCAGGTTGCCTTGACTTGTCCATATCCAGCGAGTCCACACTGGACGCTGAGGCTGAGTTGATGCTGGAGCGAGACGAGTGCACAATGGATCTCGCCTCATGCTCGATGACGGTCCCTACCGAGCCTGTGCGCCGGTGATGCTGATGGGCAGGCCTCCTCATGGAAGAGGAAGAATATGGCGCTGAGGCAGTGGAGGCGAGGGATGCTGTGCTGAGGCGTGCTGCCTCATCCATACTCTGCGAGGCACGCTCGAGTTGGGCTGTGATGTCATCCAGGGAGAAGTTGGAAGTGAGCGCAGGCCTTATGGTGGATGCAGGTGACACACGAGTGCTGCTGCTACTGCTGCTACCCCCACTGCCTCCACTGCTGCCTCCACTTCCCCCTGTGTGCTTCACACTGTGGCTACGGCCAGCTGGAGGCTTCTGGCGCACTTTGACATCTCCGGACAGGCCGAGGCGTGCAGACCCACTGCTTGGTTTGCCAATGGTGCTCAGCTCCTGCTCGATAGAGCACAGGTCGGCCATTAGAGCATCCAGATCCACAGAATCCCCCTGGTTTAGAGCCTCTGTGAGACAAGGTTAAGAAGCAGACAGACACACACATGTGGTTACTGGCAGTCAACAAGGGTCAACACCACGTGACAACGACACTGACCTGCACTGGACCATTCATTATATATTTATAAAGTGTGAAAGTGCTATATATTCCATATTCCAGATGCCATGATCATCTATGTGCGTTCATGAAGTTCAGAGGTGGATGATAGTTTTTCGAAATATTATAGCTTAAAGGAGGCATTTGTCATTTTTCAAGCCACTGTAATTTTCATGAAAAGTATGACAAGCTGCCTCCTAGTGTGCCTTTTAATGAGAAAGGGGGGAGCTGTGCATCTCTATTCCAGCTCAGCTAGAGCTAAAGTCTGTTTCCTACTTTGCTGCTTATCTAACCACTGCCCTGCTTATCATTCATGATTTTTCATTGCCCTTCTGACTGTGATTCTTGCCCCTGTGCTTACCGTTGCCTGTCTGACTACGTTGATCATTTGGGTAATTCCGCTAATAAACCCTACACGCATGGATCCTAACTATATCCCTGAGTCTATTTGTTACAGAGTGTATATGTCTTTGGGTGTAAAATGCAGAACAGCAGACTGACCATTGATGTTGTATATGGAGAAGCGGTACGAGAAGTTTGCCATGTTAGTCTCCTGCCGGAGAGGAGCTTTCTGAACCCCTTTCTCTGGCTTTCCATCATCCAGACTCTACAAAGGAACACACACACACAAACACACACGCACACGCACACAGGCAATGAGACAAAACACACACACACACACTTTATACTTCATTTAAGTATTCAGCAAATTTTAAAACACATGTATACTAATCTCTACTAATCTCATAAATTATATTCAGCATGTGATGTACTTTAAGACAAGGATCACTTTGATAATACTATTTATAGGAAATAATAATACATCACTCTCAATGTGCAGAACCCATAATATTTGCTGTCAAACTAAGACAGGTGAAAACCAACAAGCATCTTCAGGCAACTTCCAGATTTCTTTCACATTCCTAATAAGCAAAGCAGTTTCACTATAAGCCACACCCATTAACAAATGAAATAATTCAATATGTTATTAATTCATATCATTATATTCAGTGCATTCATCATCGTCCCACACACACCTTGGTTAGTTTGTCCAGCTCCCCAAGCCATGCTCCAAACATTTGGTCCAGGTCCTGGTCTTCCTTATCACTGTCCTCCTCGGCAGCATGGTCCAGCTCGTCGTCTGAGAACTGCTCCATCTAACAAACAAACCCATACTATTATGCTACATGCTGTTTTATCTCTAGGTAATGAAATGACTCAGCAGCACTCATTGAAGCATCAGGAAACACCTTGAAAGTGTTTATTTTTCAGCAAAAAAAACAACAGAAGACGTCTTGTTTCACAATATCCCTCAAGGAAGTCAGCTATGACCTATATTATTTTGCTTTACTTATATTTAGACGAGCAAACGTACTGCTTGCTGCCTGAGCATCATCGATAATGAAAATAATCTTACCCTGCCCTCTAGTGGCAATGTGTAGAAAAATCCCCTGGCCTACACTATATAGACTGAGGAAGATCAAACCTTGCATTTATGTCATGTTTCCACAACTGACACCATCCGCATTACAGCGTAATTATTACTTGTAACAACTAAAACATCTTTGAAGCTCCCACCAACAGTGTGACTGGTTTATTAATGATGCAGAGAGCAATGCCTGCAGTGTACATCAACACATGGGATAAACAGATGCAGACCGTGTGTATGAGTGTGACTGTGCGAGAAATCAAGAGACAGAAAGAGACAGACAGCAGTACACTTGGCCATCATCTCCTGTCATAAATGGTTCTGGGATCTTGTCCATAAACAAGCAAGCAATCACTGTCATTACAGTTAAAGTCTTAACTTCCTTCCAAATCTTCAGCAGCGTAGTGTTAACACAAACACAAATGGAATATTCTGGCTCACAAACACGAAACAATCCAAACTGTCTAAAAGTTTTAAGTCTTCTGAACTGCTACAGCTGAGAATCAACCTTTTTTTCTGATGTTGAAACTGTAAAAATGCAGGAAGGATAGAGACACAACTGGCATGCAACTATACAAAAATAACCAAGGTATTTATAATTAAACCACACAAAATGATTGTAATAATCCCTGTTCTAAGTTACTGCATTTACTGCAGTCATGCTACATCACTGAATTTCCCATATCTGACCATTAGTCACTCACTCACTCACTCAATTTCTACCGGTTCAATCTTGTTCAGGGTCGTGGGCCAGAGGCGGGGTACAACCTGGGCAGGTCGCCAGTCCACCACAGGGCCAACAGACAACCATTCACACTCACATTCTCATCTACGGGCAATTTAGTGTAGCCAGTAAGCCTAATCCCCTCTGTGCATGTCTTTGGACTGTGGGAGGAAACCAGAGTGCCCTGAGGAAACCCCCGCAAGCATGGGGAGAACATGCAAACTCACTCAGGTCGACCCCAGGGATCGAACCCAAGCCTTCCTTGCTGTGAGGCGACAGTGCGAACCACCGCACCACTGTCAAATCAAAATCTTTTTGAAAAAAAAAAAAAGAATTAAAAAAAAAAAAAGAATTTAAAGAACTTAATATTGAGTATGATAAAAAAAAAAAAAAGTACAAAACAAAAACATAATAACAGGAATAAACCCATGAAAAGGCACTTCAGGAAGTGTGGATTACGGTCTCGCTTTTCATAATGTTACCTAAACATCTAACACAAAGCTTCACCACAGCAACAATTGTACATTTTCCTTTGTTAAAATGCATTTAAAATGTCTGTATATCATCAGCCTTAGATTATGTGGAGCATCTGCCCTACACGCTTGCTCGCATGAGCTGTTACTCTAGAAACAATAACATGTTGTGTATTGCAGAAATGTCTGAGGTTATTTCTGTCATATTGCTCAACCCTTCACTCAGTACTTAAATGTAACTGGTGACACAGCACGTATGAGAGACAGATCCTTGTTTCGAAGTGCTATTGCTGATCCTGGTCCCCACTGAGAGACAAGATGCTGAAAATGAGTGGCTCAAGTGTGAAAAGCTGGCCATCAGTTAGCAGAATGGTGTCTGGGCTGGACGAATTAGGATGGTGTCAGTCCTTCTGATCTAATGTTGTACCCCTCAGCAGATGTGTGGGTGGACTTGTTAAAACACTCATATCACAGGCCTGAGCCCACTAGACACCACAACCACACAAGGAGAGGTCGGCACTACTGCACAATTAACCAAAAGCGCAACAAGTGCAGGCATACATTTTAAAGCAGGATTTGGCCTCCAGAGGATGTGTTCCAAGTCCCAAAATGTAAACTGAGTAATATAACACAGTACTCATGTTGCTACATGGATAACAATGGAGTCCCCATTCTGCAACTCTCACCACCTCTTCCTCCCCTCTCTGGGCTCAAGTCTTCCCAGGCCATTTCAGCCAGCTTCTTCTTTTTTTTTCCTTCCGAACATATAAAAATAGATGGTGCAAAAGTGAACACGAGAATGGAGGGAATTAAAGAGGAGCTTTTTAAGCAACAGTGCTACAATTAGCTCCCTGTGGTTATCTGCCCTGTGATTTGGGCAGGGATTGGCAAGCACGGGGCGTAGGACGTTCGCTATCTGAGACATATGCGCACACACCCTGTTGACACAGCCTAGACCAGCAGGAATGGGTGTGAGCATGTGTGTGCGCGAGACAGCGTCACAGATCTAAAATCAGCAGGAGCGCTAATCTTGAGTCAAAGTTTGCCTTATTTGTCCGACGACCATTAACGGTAGTTATATAGAAGTGGCCGCTGTCTCTCGGACAGAGTAGAGCTATGATGGAGGCTAAAATGACCTTCAACAGGGGAGGAAACTATTCAAAACAAAGCCAATGACTGTTTGTAGCCCTCGTCAAATAGCACTTTTTGAGCAGACGGTGCGGTACAGATGGACAGTTGCTAATCCCAATCCATACCCTGGTTCAGAAATTACTTCCACTTTCTACCGCATGACAGTTTTCTGAAGGTTGCTGAAGGTTATGCACTGGTGTTAACAGTAAACACTAACAGAGCACCAACAACAGAGAAGCCTCAAGGTCTTTGAGAAGCTCTCAAGGAGTTTAAGAGGCTAAAAGCTGCCAAAAGGGCATCTGAAAAGAGAAAGAAAACCATACAAATTTTTGTGCAGTCAGAAAAAGTGCTTCTAGTTAGTGTGGCGATGCTGGCACAAAACCATATACTAGCAACACGCCTGTTTGACTTTGAGTTACAAATGGTCTTGGCTATTTGTAGATTCACTTACATGTCTCTCTTTTCAGTTCATACGGTTTCCTGCCAAGATGTGTATCCATATTTAACAAGGGAACTAGGGCTGCCACAAACGATTATTTTGATCGTCGACTAGTCACCGATTATTTTTGGGATTAGTCAACTAATCAGATGATGCATCGATTGGACGTAAGAGGTCACTTACAGCTTGAAGTGTTTAAGGCAGTGGTTCTTAAACTTTTTTGGGCACGAAAATTCAGGTCAGGTCGCGACCCAACAACCCCCTCTCACCCCGTATTTTTATGACGCAAGAAGTGTGCCATGGCGCAAAAAATGTTGGGAAACACTGAGCTATAGGTTACAAAGTTCAGCTTCCGGAGTAATTCGGTCGCTTGCTGCTTTTGATGCTCAGTCAGACGTTTTTTTCTCATGACTAAAATTTTTATTCAGCCATGCCCTCGCGACCCATTTTTTGGGTCGCAACCCATACAGAAGGTATGTGCTAACTAACAATAAAGACAAGATGATAGTTTATTACACTTTTAATGAAATTTGCAAATTGTAGCAAAAGACCGAAAACTTTGCAGATTTTGCCCTGGACATTCTTCTCTTTTATTTTCTCAAAATGCTCCCAGACGTTCGAGCTCCGTTGATGGGTAGCTATGACCAGAGAGGACTGCTGCTTCTTCTTCTTTGGCGTTTAATGGCAGCTGGCATCCTTGTAGACGCATTGCTGCCAT
>JAQLOM010000034.1:17368492-17379019 GCA_030068315.1 Chrysichthys thysi
GAACCCGGGGCTCGAACCCAGGACCTTCTTGCTGTGAGGCAACAGTGCTAACCACTCAGCCACCGTGCCGCCCCTGAAAATTTAATTATTGGCATTAATTGATTTTGGTATATAAAACCACCAACCACAACCTTTATAAATAGGAAAATGAAATAAGAAAATTATATGGTTCTATATGGTTCTGCTAAATGGGTCCTTGTGCACAATGTCAACAGCTGTCAATAAACTTTTTTTGGTCAGAGCACAAACTCGGGGTCTTTCTTTTGCCACAGGCTCTGTAAATGGTAAAAGATGGAAATGTGGACCACCACTCAAACCGATCAGGAGCAGGCAGCATCGCTATCCGCCATCAGTCATTGTCCCTGATAGCTCCCTCTTGCACTAGCATTCACGCATTATATAGATCCTGATTTGGGAGGCAAGGCTTTGGAGGGAAAACAGAAAAGAAGGGCTGTATTTGTACAAATTTAGAGTTTTAAATAAGCACCAGAATCACTGTCCTGCATATAACATTAGTTGCATTTATACAGTACCAGTTTAGGACTGGTATCAGCAGGTCCTAAATAGTTTTACTTCAAGACAGCGATTAACCTTGAACAATTTTCTAAATAACACAATGTCATATTGTATATTTCATCAGTTTATCATTAAAATTCGGGTCTGCCGTTTTCCACACTGGCGGCATCTGTTTTCCGTACAAATCCTATGAAGTTCAACACTGAGAGTGCTTAGCGTCTTCAGCACTAAAACGCCCTCACTGTACAGCTTTTTATCCTGCAGTGCTCAGGGCACTTTCAATCGAAAAATGATTTTGGAACATTGTTGAGCTCGTCACTTCTCGCTCACCAACCGATCAAAATAAAGAAGGGGTGGGACTTACAAAATTGATCCTGGCTGTCACTGACAACCCAGTTACTTATGACCTAAGATTCTAACATGAACAATATTTGAAATCAATGTGATTTCTTTCCATCGTTTTAACGAACCTGTATAATATAAATAGAGACTTAACAATCAAAATGAAAGGAATGTGGAAGTGCTAGAAAATGTTTTTCGCAGCTCAGCAAAAAACTAAGCGCTTGAGCAAAGCACTGAGGTTGTGGGTACTGCTAGTACAAAAAACACATCTGGAGGACACAGGCATCCATGACACAAATTAGTTCCTAATATCAATACATTATAGCAGCTATAAACAGTTATTTTTATTAGAATTCATACTTATTAGAACATAAACCTGCGATTTGACTTGCAGTTGGGGCTACTGTTAGAGCTGCTGATATAGAAAATTATTCAAAACCTTCTGATTGAGAACTGCTGTGGTATAACAATTTCTTTCCACATGCCTTTGTGCATGTTTTACACTAGGGACTACCATTCCCTGGTATTCTAATACTCTAATCTCAGCTCCACCATCAGGTAAACCCACTCCACCATCAGGACTCCTGTAGGACAAAACCACCAGCAAAGATACATGCTACCATTTGAAGTTTAAATAAAAAAAAAAAGTGCTTTGCTGCATCAGGAAACTTAATAAAGGCCGATGTCCCTGATCCCATCATGTCCTCTTCACAGCAGTGACATCGGATAAAACTGAGTGATTAACGCTGGAAAGGAACCTGCTCTCCCACAGGCCTCTGTCCTCTTAACCACACAGGAAATCTGAGACACACATCCTGATTCCAGATGTAAATGAATTAGAAGAGGGGGAAACAAGGAAGGGACAGGAAGCGTGAGACTGAGCTTGCAATAAAAAAACAAACAGAGCCAGAGAGAGAGAGAGAGAGAGAGAGAGAGAGAGAGAGAGAGAGAGAGAGCGAGCGATGGATTTCTTGAACAGCTGGTTATCTGTCTGTACATATGTGTTGGAGTTTGTGCTACATCATTCTCATCACTGATGAGACCTTGTGATGTAATGCACGGCTCAAGCATAGTAGATTATTGTTGAACATTAGTCCTCCCATTTAATGTCACAGTCAGGCATCACTGACTGCAGATACTGCAGTAAGGGTCAGCATTATGACAAAAATGATGCATCAGGATCAGCATAGTTCTATATTGCACAATATAAAATATATATGCACAAGCAGGTAAAACAAGACCATATAATAGGAAATTGAACCTATCTACCCATCTAAAAAAAATGTTCAAAAATAACTACATAACTCACAACCTATGTTTCTTACAGTTTTTTTCATTAGTCTTAGTGATTTAACCCTAACCCCTGCCCTCCTTTTTTCTTTCTTTCTTTGTTTTTTTTTTTTTTTTTTTTTTTACTATTTATTGACGTTTTGTTGCTTATATGTGATGCTGCTAAGTTGTAGAAATTTACTTTGTCATCAAAATGAAAACAAATAGCTTATATTTACAATTACAGTGGAACCTCAACTTGCGAGCATAATTCGTTCCGGAGACGTGCTTGTAATCCAAAGCACTCGTATATCAAAGTGAATTTCCCCATAAGAAATAATGGAAACTCCGATAATTTGTTTCACAACTCACAAATATTTATATAAAAATTACAAAATATAATACGATATATAAAAGTAAAAATTCATAAATCTGTTATGAATTTACCCGCGCGTGCAGCGCACCTGTTGTGAGCACTAGAACACTACTTCCTGGTTTTCCTCCGCAACCCCACTGCGCGTCACATGGCTGGCGACAGGTGTACCGGATTGGGACTGACTGCGGGAGCTATAAAAAGCACGCCATGATCGTGGAGCATTAGTTGCCATTTTCCGTACTCTTGCCAAGCCTTACCATTCCCGAGTTTGCTTTCTCCGTTTCTGAATAAGTTTCTGTTTCTTGTTATTCAACCCCACCACACCTGACAAAAACAAAATAACCTGCACTTTACCTTTAAAAAGACTCGTGGCTGGTGTGAGGGAGAGGGGAGAGGACTTTCACTTTCGACTTTCACTACAACTCACAGAATCACTGCAGTCTGTCGGCTCACTGGGATCTTTTTCTTTTCATGTGACTTTAATAAGGAAACTATCCAATGATCGCTGCTTTTGCCTCCTTTTAAGAATTTTGTGGAAATGCTACATTGCATCGTCATTAAACAGATTCATGGCTCGCACTGCTACAACCTTATTCGGGTGGTGCTTTTATACAAAGTTTTGCACACTTTCCCATATTTTACACATCTCCCTGATCTTGTTTGAAGTGAGGGATTCCTCAGTCTTTTTCTATGCCTGCGCGGATGTTGACTATATGAGTGGGCCACGATCCCGCAGTGAGTGAGAGAGAGAAGCTGTGATCACTCACTCGTATTGCAAGACCTTGCTTGTTCATTAAGTCAAAATGTATTAAGATTTTTTGCTTGTCTTGCAAAACACTCGCAGACCTAGGGGTTACTCACAATCCAAGGTTCCACTGTATTTTGTTTCCCTAAAACACATTTTCATTTAGAATCCAGGAAAAGCAGCTAACAAGAGATGGGTTTAAATTAGCAAAGAAAGGCAACCGTTTGCGAACATTTTCATAAAGTTTTTTGTCAATATTTGTAAACACAACACAAGCACAAACGGTCTGAGGAGGTAGTTCTCAGCAAACTAACGTGGATGCTGGACTATGGGAGATGTATCCTAAAAATATACAAAAGTGTTCAATTTTTTTTAATCTTCTTACAGTATTTCAAGAAGTTAACTGACTGTCAGTTACACTGATATTTTTTCTGAAAGCTTTTTTTTTGTATGCAATCAATATCAACCCTTATCGTTAGCTAAGCGACTGTATTGCTCTCTTTGGTTGTTAATTTACGTGAATTTGCACCTGGAAAGTTTGCTTTTTTTCTCTCTCTCATTCGAACACACCCAAGGGTTTAGTCTATTTGGGAAGTGAAAGGAAACCTCTCTCGAGACCGTGGTAGAGAGGATGTGTACGAAGCGTCATCAGGAAGTTATTAATTAAAAGAATTTTGATTTGCTCAACATTTTTCTTCCTCACTGCAAAATTCCCTGTTATTTCATAGTGTTACTTCCTCCATATTATTCTAAAATAGTAAATAAAAAAAGGTTAATAAAAAAAATACCATGCAAAGGCATGTCCAGTATGTAGTAGCTTCTAAAAAGTAAAGAATTAATTAATTAATTTTTTACAAAAATTCATTATATAGTTATTATAGCAATTATATATTTATTTAACTGGAACAAAGATAACTTATGTGAAACATGATTACACTGAATCATAATTTGTGATGACATTTATATACGAGTTATTCTCAGCACGATTGCGCAATATCAGTAATAGTTGCAGATCAGTAATACTCTACTAAAGTGTAGCGCAGCTGTGGGACAAAGCTGCGCAGCACTGCAGAGCAGTCACACAGAATCACACGGAGCAGCACTGATCAGAAGCGACTACTGACCCAAATCGTTAAAGTGCAGCTCAGCTCATCCACCATTTCATGGTGTCCAGGTTTACTCACCGTCCCTGCTGCACGCAGTGGATTAATTCATGAACAGGCACACATTCATTCACACAATACACACTGTGTGGGGCTGATGAAAGCAAAAGGAGGATCCGCACACAAACACACACACACACACACACGCACATTCATTCAGCATCTTCGCTCTCACAGATGTAGCAGGCAGCTGTGTTGTGAGAGCGTATTTATGTCAGTGAAAGACCATGAAGCTCTAATTTCAAAGCTGGAGCTCCTTTGTGCCGAGGCTGCTGTGCCCTGCCTGCCTGAGGACAGTGAGTGTCGTCGTGGGGGATGGAGCGATGGAGCTGTGGTGTTCACTGTCCCCCTGCACCACCGCAGGCCTAACCACGTCACCAACCGGTGCACTGGCTAAAGCTTAACCTAAAATCAAAATAATTGCATGCACAGGGGCAACTTATATGATGTCACCTTTCATTGGTAAAGTGTTCTAGAGTGTCCCACATATCCTACATGAATTTCCATTCGGGCCACTTTTAATAACCCTGATATAGGGAGACTCTGGAGCCTGGGTGCCGTTACTGGGTCAGCAGGACTACAGGCTCTCACACACACTGCAGTGGTGCTGTGATACAGAATTAGACCATGGCTTCCACCAGAGACGGATCTCATGCGGATTCTCTCTTCTACAAGAAATACAGGTTTTTTCGCTTCACAGTTGGCACCTCTAGGCACATTTAGGACGTCATAAACTCACAGGAGAGCAAACGAGAGGGAAACTAGAACAGGCAAAACAGGGACAGGCAAATGAAGGTGCACATGCATCAACTTCTGGAAGCAACGTCTTAATCCTCGCAGTATAGTGTCATTTCTTGGACACCATTACATAAGAAAAGCCGATGACATCTCCGGTAGCAAATTTCTGCTAGGGGAATTTGTCTCTGAATTAGTCTGTGAGTTAGACCAAGTCCCATCGTCTCCAAATCCCAACACAGACCTGAAGAGAACAACCCAACATCTGCTTGAGGCATGGACTCATGTGAGCATTTACTAGCTGATGATGTAGTCATGTCAGAGCTGGAGATCTCAGCGCTCCAGAGAGTTATACGGATGTGTAGATGCTGTGTCTGGGACCAGATGTGAGCTGTATACAAGGGGATGAGGTAAAGAAATGGATCATGTAGACTCAGGAACGGTTCTGGGCAATAAGCGAGACAGAACGTGAGACTTACTTCCAACACAAAGCTTCTCTGTGCTCGTTTCTCCTTTGTGGGTCAGTTATGCATTAAGTGGCCCAAGTCTTATAATCATATGTGAGGCTGCGTTTTCTAGTTTTGCCATAATGTACTAATCCAGGCCAGTTTGAGCAAACAGGCAATGCTTTGTTTTGTTATTTTTGTTGATTTCACAGTGAACCTATAAGACAGTCCCTGAGCTTAGGCTAAACAGGTTATTTCCTGAAGAAAGAGAAATCATCTGCTTGGAAATTCTCTCTGGTGTTCGCAATCAGCAGGCTTCAATTTGCCCAAACTTTGTTTAGGATTGCAAACTCTCAACACAAACTCAAAAGGCCTTAGGTAATGACATCTGCAAAACCCTAAAGTGTGATATTCTTAAAACAGATAGTTATACACTGAGAACGTTTATTTAAGCGTCTTTGAGTACCTTTAAAAGCGCTCTATAAATAAAATGTATTATTATTATTATTTATTATTAAACATATGGTCTAAGACATATGTAAGAATTTTAACAGCACATATGGATATAGAAGATACACAGTAAAGCCTAATGGCGAATCCGTTGCTTAGGCTATGCCTAGAGTATGGAGTGCTGAGGAAAGAGTCTGGTAACACTGTTTGGCTCTCACAATTTTAGTAACTGCTTTATTTTGGTCAGGGTCTGGTGAATCCAGAGACTATCCTTGGAACACTGGACACGAGTTGGGAATACACCTCAGACGGGATGCAAGTCCATCACAGTGCACCCTGTGCACATAAATATTCATTCACACTTAGGAGTAAGTGATCTTCTCCAATCTGTAAAGTACTGCAACATTTGTGGGAGACAGGAGGAAACCAGAGAACCAGGAGGAAGCCCACATCAACTCGGGGAAAACACAGACACTGAACACCAGGACAACAAGACGAAATCAGGATTGAACCCAGGATGCTAGTATTGTGAGAGGAAATCACGTAAGGATTGGTAACCATTCTAGTCGACTTTTGAGAAGCCTCAAAAAAAAAAGAATACTGGACACTTTTTCCCCAAATAATCATCTTGCAGATGATCTACCTCTTTATTTGTACATGACTGGTGGATGTGGGATGGTTAAATATCATTTCACTTTTTCATTTCATTTCAACACAATTCAACTTTACTTTACTTTTATAGTGCATTTACAGTAACAGTAGACAGCTTTACATATATCCAGATGTAGATTTTGATTTAGATGCCTAATGAGTGAACCAGAGGCAAGAGTGGTGAGAAAGAACTCCCTGTCATGACATGAGGAAGAATGCTTGAGAGGAATCTGACTCAAAAGGGGACCCATCCTCTTCCACACCAGTGGAATTATAAATCATTACTCTTCTGTATTCTATGAAGTCAAACAAAAGTAAGTGTGTTGAAAGGATGTTGAGTACGACAATAAGAAAATTATGAATAAGAACCCTGAGATGTGCACAGAACAGTATTTATGGTTACAGCAGCAGTTCTTGAGTACAAATCTACAGCTTCCAGAAGGGATTATTCACTGAAGAAATGGCAAGACTTGGCTGTAAACTGTTTTGGGAAGTTCAAATCTTCCCATTATCCTCCTGGGACCATACAGCACTAGAAAGTAAGTCACAAGGTGCAGAAAGTGCCATGCAGAAGCAGAGCATCAGGACAAAAATAAAACATGACTGTGATCTTTATAATGATCCTAGCACACTTTAAAGCCAGTTCTGTTTGATAGGCAGGAAAAGTAACCAAAGTGTGTAGGAGCTCCACCAACACAACCCATACATTCCTGTACACTAAATTCCCACCAAAGCCTGAGGGAGGGAGGCACATTTCCCCAACCAGCTCAGCTTTCACACTACAGTAGCAGTGTTTTCACGCTTACATACACCACAATGTGATGTGTGAGCGATAGCATGTGTCTCTGCTTTAATCTGGTGGGAGTTGATCAGTGCACACTGGGCACCACCGGGTCACAGCGATCCCTTTCAGAACATGTGTATGGAGATTATTAACTGCTGTGAACGCAATGGCAAGAATGTACCAGCAGTAAAACGAGCAGCACTAAAACACATCAAATGTGGCACTAGGGAAGAAGGCTGAAGGAGGAGCTTGGAATGTTATTCAGCAAGGCACATACGTTTGCCTGGTTGAGAAGCCAACACTTGAAATGGCTTTGAATGAAGACCGACTTTCAGCTGGCTCCAACAAGCTATCATTGCAATGTGTGAACAATGTATGCATGTTAATAATTTATATTAGTAGAGTATAGCATAGCATAGTATGGTATTTATTATATTAAACACAGCCTTTTACAGTACAGCTTTCTTGGTTTTTGAGAAATTCTAACATATCTAACAGCCATGAATACAAAGCATGAACTCTGATCTTAGACTAGCTGTTTCACCACCCAGACCCCAGGCAAGGCATCAGCAGTGGGGACAGATCAGGGATTAGTCATACTGAAAAACCTAAAGCACATTTCTAAAGTCACCAAAAGAAAATGTGACTTACCGTGTCTGCCTAAATGACTACTGTTATGCAAATATTAGGAAGAGGGAGAGAGACGAAGTTATGTTATTAAAATATTTCAAGTCAAACACAAAAGGTCTACATATAAAATGGTTACCTAATATCAGTACCTAAATGGTACTCGATAATAGTACCCAAAAGTATACTTAAAGGTTCAGGAATTGGTGTAATTCTTTTTTAGTTTAATGTGTGAAAAACCTGCCTTAAAAAGCTAGACAAATATTCCTACTTTGGCAGATTTATATTAAAGGTGAAGTTAGGAATTTAAAATTTGTGTTTTGAAAGTCAAAACTCCCCAAAACACATCGCGGTGCTAGAAAACCTGAATGTTAGGACAGGAGGTGGAGCTTTTTTACATGACCGTTAACACCTCCTTGTCTTGATCGGCTGAACATTAGTGGTGCGTTTCATTTGTTGTTGTTTAATATCCAGCTTATAATGCCTAAGTCATCAAAGAAACCAGACCTTTTGCAGGGTTAAAATGATGCCAATCAGAGTAGCCTATACGTTGGTAGAATATGACACGGGTTCATTTAGAGGTTAGCATCATCTCTATCAAAGACAACACAGTAGTAACTGATTAAACAGCCTCAAAACAGACACTAGACCAAAAAGAGGACATAGAAAGTATGGCAGTGGGGTGAAACGCCATGGAGACAATGCACCTAAATACATACAGAGTGTGCTCTTTAAAAAGCACTAACAGATCACATGCCAGTCAGGATTTCTTCTCTAAAGATGCCCAAGTTCACTCGAGGGAGACTGTGTTTGTAAATGTGCCAGTACTAACACAAATATAAAAGTATAAAATGTGTCACTTTATGGCAATATGAAGGACTTTTAGAGATACTGCATGTAGGCACACGTAGACACACTGAGTCAAAGCAATAGTTAAAAATCCTGATGACTGCAAGGAAATTTGTAACAAACTGCTCGCTAAAAGCCAGCCTCGATTTATATTACTCAACTAAGGGAGAAGTCAGATGACTCAGCTAAGCACTTTCTGTCATTTGAGGAAATGTTGGCAGACTAAATACGGCATACTTAGTCAAATGTTCATAAAAAATCTAAGGGGGAGGAAGAGACCTAAATCATGGGTAATATAGCACATGGAGACCCAGGTCTCCATGGTGTTCCTTTAAAACACTGCTGAGAAAGAGACAGCTGGGACAACGGGGCATTATGACAAACTTTAGACATGTCAAAACAGAGAAGAGGCACGAATGCCTGTAATGCTCAAATGGTTGTATGTGCTCTGTAGATAATCTGTCTCTCTCTCTCTCTCTCTCTCTCTCTCTCTCTCTTTCTCTCTGTGCAAGAAAAAAACTAAATTCAATGAAATCCTACAGGTTAAATCACACAGATATGCAATGCTGCTTATTGGGTCCATAAACAAACTTAAGGACACAACACTCAAAAGTATGAAAAACAAATGCAAACTCCGACTCCTCTTGCACTCCTTGCTCTCTTTAATGGAACAGCAGCGTCAGCATACAGTAAAAGCACTCTAAGCCTTTGATATTGTGCTGGTAAAATAAGCACTTGGTTTTAAACAGAGACAGGTGAGACGAGGACGGAAAGCTGTAAACTGCAAGCGAGCCTGATTCCCAGCTACTCATTCCTCCCCGAGGCTGACGCTCATTTTGTCACATGAGAAACAGCTTGGAAAACCTGGCGAAGCAGGACAAGGCAAAGAGACCAGGCGAGAAGAGAGAAGAAAAACTGAGAAGGGCAATGAGCCTAGATTTTCCAAACATTAACTTTAACATTACATTAACTGGATGCTGGAAAGCTACCTCTTTTCACATTTCACTCAGTGGAAAAAACTGCACTCCGAAGCAAGCTCAAGTACTTTTCTGATTGTGATTATTTTGATGTTTGGCTAACGTTTGGCTCAAAATTGTCACTGCAGAGCAAAATCCTCCAAGGAAAGAAGCTTAATGACTTCAAGCTTTTATATTTAAGATTCAAGGATGATGTGGAACCTGGACATGTTTAGCCCCAGATCCTTCATACCTGCCAGTGTAATGGATGCACAAAAGCATGGTTAGGGTGTATTTTGACTAGGGCTGCCACGATTAGTCAACTAGTCACGACTACGTCGTCTATCAAAATCGTCGACAACTAATTTAATAGTCGACGCGTTGTTTGAAGCTTTGTGACCTCCTGAAAGACGCAGGATAAGTAGTAGGATTTAAGAGTGTAATGACGGAGTGAAACAGAAGAGGGCAGCAATGCGTCTAAAAGGATTCTAGCTGCCGTTAAACACCAAAGAAGAAGAAGAAAGAGAAGAAAAGAAGAAGAAGCAGCCTCCGTTATCATGGCTACCTGGAATGGAGCTCGAAAGTCTGGGAGCATTTTGAGAAAATAAAAGAGAAGAA
>JAQLOM010000034.1:17414970-17425262 GCA_030068315.1 Chrysichthys thysi
CAACGTTAAGAGAGAGGTTAAGGCATAACTTAAGAACTACTTAGCGATAAGAACGTTTTGGGAAACCGGGCCCAGATTTTTGCTTGTCCGGCACATCCAACAGATGATCAATCAGATTGAGATCTGGAATTTGATGAATTTGGAGGCCATGTCAACACCTTGAACTCTTCATGTTCCTCAAACCATTTCTAAAATTTTGGATTGTGGCTGGAAGCATTATCCTGCTGAAAAAGGCCGCTGCTATTCGGGAATACTTGGTCTGCACCAATATTTAGGCAGGTTTTACATGTCAAATGAACATCCACATAAATGCCAGGACCCAAGGTTTCCCAGAAGATCATTTCCCAGGGCATTACACTGCCTCTCATGGCTTGCCTCCTTACTGTACTGCATGCACTATGTCTTCTCCAGGTAAGTGGTGTGCACATGTCCATATGGTGTAAAAAAAATGAGATTCATCAGTCCAGGTTTCCAGACTACCTTCTTCTATTGCTCCATGGTCCAGTTCTGATGCTCACATGCCCACAAAATTTTTTTTGTTTTGCAAACTCTAGAGACTGTTGAGTGTGAAATTCCCAGGAGATCAGCGGTTTCTGAAATACTCAAATCACCCCATCTTGAACCAACAACCATGCCACAGTTAAAGTAACAAAAGTCACACTTTTTCTTCATTCTGATGTTCGATGTGAATTAAAGCCCTTAACCGGTATTTGTATGACTTTATATGCACGGTGTTGCTGCCACATGATTGGCTGAATGGGATAATTGGTTAAATGAGCAGGTGTTCGTTTTAAAGCGACCCCTGTCTCTGTGTGTGTGTGTGTGTGTGTGTGTGTGTGTGCACGTGCAGACATGAGATTTATTGTTTAAGTTTAGTTTGAGCCTTTTTAATCGAAAGTATCACTACTGTATCATTATTTAACAGATTTCACTTACATCATTTCTTAAATATAACTTGTTGATACATATAAGTAATTGGTAAATAAAACACCTGATTTCCATTTAATGCTTCTAGTAAAACACTTAAAGTGCCATATAAAAAAACCATGTAGAAAAGTGTGAGCTTATACCATAACGTTAGCAAAATCCTATTGCTACCGCACAATTATGCAAGAATAAATGTAATAGAAGTCTCCTACGTTAACATTTAAAATTTTTAAAGTTAATTCATCCGTATTAATGGGTACATCAACTCTGGCTTTAGACTCGGACCTATTAAGCATCCCTGAAATTACGCAGTTAACACAGTTAATGGCAATTGCCTTTTGCCATTTTCCTCTTATTATCACCTCATGATAAAACCCAATAGTTAAATTTTTTTCTAGGCTTGTGAATAAGGTGGACTATCAGTATAAATACTAGTCACATACAGTGCAATAATCTGCCATCAGCAATTCTATTTGTTGCCAAATGCCTCATTACCAAGAGCGACTGATCATCCACTGACGATCCTGTTGCTGATCGCCCCCGGCAGAGTGTAGAAGAGCAAGGCAAGAAACAGTGCCAGGATCAACAGCAGCAGAGCAGCTATGATGTACTTCTTATAGTTCTTCCAGATCAGATGGAAGAAACACTTAAAGGGATTCACAAACCAAGAGAAAGTTGTATCTGGTCGACTAGAAAGAGAGAAGAAAATACTGATATAATACCTGGCTTTAAAAAATTTAAACCCATACACTAATTCAAGTCAAAGAAAAGGATTAACAGTACTACAAGTGGTATTACTTTTTCTCCCATTTGTAAGCCAATTACCCAGTTTACTTGAAGTATGCGAGGTTTACATTAATCTTACTTGGGTTTTTCTAGTGGTTCTGGCTCCTTGCGCGCTCGACCTACAGGGTTCTTCTCTGCTTCCTCAGCTGTTACCAAGTGGAATTCAGCTTCCACTTTTCCCTACAACAAACCAGTTAAATATTAATTTCAGTAATGTACAGAGTAAGCCAGCCCCTGAAGGTTTTTTGTATGTTTCGTTGACTAATTCTGAGTCAAATTGGACAGAAAAATAGATAGCTAACGTACAGTAAGTTCATCAGCCTTCACAAAAGGCCACCAGCCTTTGGCACGTTTCTGCTGGAAGATGGATATATTGTCACTGGGGTTAAGTAGCATCTCCATCTTACAGACTTTTGCTGTTTTGGCACCTCGAGAAAACCCATGCAGGTCCAACTCTACCGAGCCTAGAAAAATTAAATGTAAACATGACATCATAAGAAACTTGCAAAATAACAAAAAAAATCATTTCTGTATTCTTTATGTTATAACAGAAGTCCAAATTCTGGCAAACATTTTTTATTTCTCTATTCTATAACATTTCTTTAATAATCTTTCTCTTTAATAACTTGTATTAAACTTGTACAACTGCCTCCAACCTGTTTTGGATCATCTCAGTTGTGAAGTTTGTTGGAGAAACATAAGAGAGTGCAAACATTTGCACTTAACTGCTAATCCTAACATACAGATTTTTCTGCACTATTAGAGTGTCGTGGTCCAGGTCTTACCAAGGAAGTCATCAGAAGACAGTCTCTCAAAGTCCCACACCTGTAGCACCAAGACTGCAGGCAGCTTCTGCTCTGTCTTGTCCAGAGAGAAGATGTTCTCACGTTTGCTGACCACCACCAGTTTCTCAGCTGGAAGGTAGTGGAAGGGGAACACGAAGCGCCAGTTGAAGTTGCCTTCACCAGTCAAAGAGTTGTAATGGACATCTGTTTCCTGGCCATCGTCTTCAAGACCCTTCAGCCATCTGAGGATTCACAGGAGGAAGAGTAAAATATCTCATGACAGCTAAGAGATTGTATTCATACAGATGTTTCTTGTCACAATTGTGTCAGTACAGTGTGTGGTACAGGTAACCTCTTTACCAGTCTTTTCACACGGCACAGATTTACCCTTTAATATAGATGTCACTTGACTGTTGGCCTGTTATGAAATTGGTGTCTTCCAAAATGACATCTTCTGTGTTCCAGATTATGATCCGCAATTCATATCTGTGGAAATAGGAAATATAGTACATCACCAAGCGTACAGCAGAAAGACGATTAGGTTCATGTCCAAGTAGCTATGCAGTGTTACCCTTTGGGTTTGCGGGGGGAAATGTCCACAGGGGGTCCAGGATGAGGCATGTCCATAGGAAAGATATCTACCCACAGCTGCAGCTGGCCCTTAAGAACACACATGGACATGGTGGACATAGGAGAATCTGTCTGAACGCCCAGCTCTGAATTCTTAACCACGTTCAGACCTACAATAAATCACTTTGACACTAACCTGAATATATTCATAGCTCAGGGTGATGGTTGCACTACCCAAAGGTCTTTACCAATAAATAAACCCCCAGGCATCAAATGATTTGTTTATAAAACCATAATCAGGCACTTCTTAAGACCCATGACATAACCTTTCCAGAAAACACTATGGACAGTGTCTCACTTCCATTCAAAGAGCGATAAAATGTTTAATATATGTGAGAATTACCTGATCCATGCCTGGTTTGTCCTTTATGTAGAGGGTGCGAGTCTCAATGTGCTCTGGCACCAGTTTGCAGCCCACACCTGGCATTTCTTCCCACCTATGCAGTACCTTCAGTGCCAAATGTTCATAGGACTCAACTACCTGATCTGAAATGTAAAGGCACTCTCTCAGCATGACATTCAACCATCGAGAACATTTATCCTCAGAGATGTATTCACTTTATATGATTCTAATCACCTTCATCAGTAAAGACTGTTTTCCCTGTGTAAACCTTTTCTCCAATGGTGATTCTACCAGGAGTGAAGCGAGGAATGTCAAGTCTGTTTTCTTTGCATAGCTTAATCAGCAAATCAGTTGGTTTAATGGCATCTCTCCAGGCATTGTAGCCATCACTAGCAGTTATACAAGAAAAAAAATTAGATACAAGGGTGAACCATAGAGCAACTTTAAGGCTTATGTTTATACTCACATGGTGTATTCAGTTGGGAGGCCACAGGTTGGTCTGTGTCTGCTATAAAATCGATTCTCCAAATCTATCTGTGTCTCTCCAATCAAATCATCTCCACCAATAACATCAAAATCATAGATCAGAATCCTCAATAAGGATTCCTTGGGGAAAGAGGCTTGAATTTCAAAAGATCTGAGAAGGAAAAACAATTTTACAATAAAAAAAAACCAAAAAAAAAACAGAGACTACAATCCACCGTGAAATATACTCACATTTTGATTTCATTGTCCTAAGTTCCTACCTGCCAAAAACTGGATTTAGTTGTTTTGGGATGTAGTTGTCTCGGTCCTTGATTTCCGTTTTTCCTAGTTTCAGCACAATATAAGGATCTGCCTTTCCATCGGGGTCGGCGGGATGGAGGTTTGAGGCCTAATTAGGAATTCATACACTGTTTATAAAGATGTTGCCCAAAAATGTGTCACTTAAATTGAAATTATATTCTATAGGCCCTTTTTCATTTTTGTTTGTTTGTTTGTTTTTTCGGAGGAACGTCACAGCGCAATGATTTTCCATAGACGACAGACCTTCTTTGTCTGCAAGAGCTTACATTACATGCAATGATTATTAAGTAATGCAGACTGTGCACTGTTTTTAGTATGTGAATAAAAAAAAAGTCCAGATGGTGTTTTGTACAGAAACGTGGATACATTGATGTACATAAGTTTGCATTGCAGATGAATAGAATAGCAGTTTATTTTTTCTGAAAGAGTTAGATGAAAACTCACTGCCACAATGTAAACACGGATCAGAACGTTTACAGACGAGTTGGGGGGAATACCCTGGCTTATTTTATACTCTCCGGAGTCCAAACACCCTTCCTCATCACCATCAGGCAGCTTATACAGACAAAACCCAGCCTGGGGAATAACAATGAACAGACATTTGATGCCATCACTATGTAATCAGACTATAAAAACATCTCCTGCGGTGTCAGTCTGGTAATGTCATATTTAGAAATAAAACAATTCCATACACACTCTTAGGCAATAGTAACCCACCTTGAATTTCCCAACAAACCTTTCAGCACCAGAGCTCTCTTCTTCATTCGCCTTACCACGAAACAGTTCAAATGTTTTGACCCAGTCATCAAAAGGGCCAAACTCTGCCTCCAGCTCTTTGTCATATATCTTCAGAGAGCATAAGTAAGAAGGAGGAGGACACTTTATGTCAGGTCATCTAAATACTACAAAAGTAGGACTGACAATAGACATCAACTTCAACGGTTAAGTGGCAGTCAGATCCGACAGTGGAGTTACCATTAAGGTTGCAATCCTGGTCTGCTCACTCACACCCTTGAAGTTGAACTCCTTTTTCTTCTCTTTCATTCCCTTAGCTTCGAGATGAAATGCAACATTTGTTATGTGGTTTTGGGTTTCAGTTAGAGATTGGATACGCTTAGCAAACAAACAAACCAAATACAGTAGAAACAGGAGTAATCGTTCATGCAGTGCACAATGTTCTTTGTTCTTTTTTAAGCCCCATTTGATATAGTTATGGACAGTGTCTGTCAGTGTTCCTTTACTTTTAGCTTTTCTCTTTTAAGTAGTTTTGTCCACTAACAAAACAGCTGCATGCGATGGACTGGATGTTCTCCAGCTAGTCTTACCCATAGTGGTTATTCCATCTGTTAGCAAGTTCTGAAGAGGAGATACTGCAATACATCACAACATGTGTGTGTCTGAACGGGGCTAAAACTTGCAGGATGTGTTTCAGTTCTACTGAAGAACTGATGGTTATAGTACTGAGCTAATAAAATCAAATTCTGTTTCTTACCAGCTTCATAGATGTTTGGAAATGGGTTGGCCTCTCTTTGTTTTGACTAAGATGAAAATATTACATGATTATTAAAACTATCAACTCAAATAATATAGACTAGAATTAGCATTGCACCAGTGGTTAAATTGGTAGAGTTTAATCTGACCACTTGGATTTTCTCCATTGACGCGTAGTACTTGGACCACCAATCAATGACGTTGTCAGCAGACTCGTCAGCAGCGGTGCGTTTCTTCCGTTTTGTAGATCTTCGTTTGCTCTTCATGGAGACTCTGTCCTGTATGAAAAGGATAATACCAGGGACTATTCAGGAGCCCTGATACTTTGTTGTGTTTGTATAAGGCGTTCAACCCACCTTCCTGTCCTGAGGCACTGGCTCAGGTGTTTGAGAAGGTTTGCTGATGTCCTCCTGCTCTATCGTTATGTATATGTCCTCACTGGATTGTGCTTCAGTGCCGTCTTGTACAGGAAGTGGTGCAGCTAGGAATAAACAGACATTAACTTCAACAGATGGTAGGTGCTCTGCCTCTATGCCAAGCTGTCATAAGAAAACATGATTTGAGAAGGTTGTTCAATATTTAAAAAAGAAAAAAAGCCCATTACGCTCGATGATGACTGGTTCAGGTGGCTGGGGTTTGGGAGGGGGTAAAGATGGAGGCTTGTATTTGAAAAGGCCCAGGTTGTTAATGACCTGGCTGCCCACCAGAGTGCTCCTGCCAAAGGCTCTCCAGTCCACCACGGTGATTGTGAGAGGAGGGTGGAGGTACTCATTCTCAGGCAGCTCCTGCATAAATGAACGGGGCACTATGTTTAGACAAGCAGTTCAAATCCTTTTCTGGACTTCTTAAAATGCAACTCAGTTTGACCAGTCAAACTGATTTTCATGTGTTTTTCTCCTCAGAGTGCAGTGTGGATAAAAATAACAGGAAGGCTGTGAAGGACCTAATCAACCTGTAGTAGCTACAGTGACAGCGACAAACGTTGTGACGGACATTGGGTCTCACCTATCAATCTGGAAATGAACTAATTGTTACTAGTCTCACCGTGACTAGAATTCAACACAAAATGGATCCTAGAACAGCCACCACATGTCAGGAACCACAACCATAGTCAGGACAAAATATAAGGCCACATGTTAGAGGAGGAAGCACCTATTCCCCTCCCCACCTCTGCTTCCTCCTCAGGTGGTTCTGCTCCCTCTAGAGGCAACCAATCAGCCCAACTCTGCAATTTCCAAACACAGGGTTGTAACATAATTATATTTGTAAATGGGTCACAGGGCATTTACACAAGAGGTACTCATGAAAATACCTGATTTTCTTTCTGGAAAAACATTGGCTTCATGTCAATTATTTCTAACCTTTTCTGTAACTTAGCTCAAGAAAATTTGGGCTTTCCAGTGCTGTTACACTGTTCAATAATATATTTTTTTATAAGCATAGACACAAATAAAAAATAAACTTCTCTGAAAAAGTCTACTTTTGCCTTTTCCCCATTATTTCAGGTGAGTTAGCCTGTGCAGTCATGAGGTTTTTGTTTTTTTTGGTGTGGGTCACGTCACCAAATGCAAATCAGCTGCTTCAAGCAAACACTTGATTATTTGCAGGAGATTTTTAGACTCTGTTTGGCCTACATCTGTACACAATTTCATTACCACATCAAAGGAGTCCACAAGCACAGAGAAGTTTGGGTTGCTCTTGTAGCTCTGGATCACGGATGAGTTAACGCCTTTTCCTGCACACTCGATGAACACCTGGGGCCGATCCACAGGAAGGAGCTGCACCCTTTTCAGTTCTCTCAACCCCCAGAACAGAACCTAAATCACACATCATCTTTTATACACTGAACAACACATGAAAAGTGCCCCTTTTAGAACACAAAATAATAAATAAGTAAAAAAAAAAAGAATCTGTACAGTAATGTTAAACTTACTTCAATTCTATACTTGCAGAGCACAGGTCGGATGTATGAAGGCACGGGATAGATCTGGCCCTCTGGCTGCTCTGTCTCGGGTAGAGGATGCTTTCCTGTCTTTACATTAAATTTGTGGTTTAGTGTGGTTTTCATCAAGTTTCTAATGCCTGTAACGTCATTTATGTAATATCATTTGACATTATTTTAACATAACTCAGAGTAACCAGGAAAATATCAAGATAAATATGATGAGATTGTCCCAAAAGATCAAATAACCCCTGAGCAAACTGACATGTTTTAGTAGCTTGTATGATTTTCTTCTGTACCTGGATGAGCTCAAAAGCTCCAAGTATGTCACCACCGGACATGCTACCATAAAAAATTGGACTGTACTGCAGCCGAGGTGGTGTGTATGGCTCCTCATTGAGTTTGACCTCTGGCACAGCTATAGTGGAGCCCAAGTACTCTGGCTTGCCCTATGAATAGAAAAAAGGCATTTTAAAAGAAAAAACTTGCCTATTAGTTCGTTAATATGTGGTCTGGCATCCAAGATTCATTTTCTGACAGAACTCTGACTTGACTTTTTATGTTTAAACTTCTTTCATTGGCAAGTTTTATACTTTTTTCACATCCCCCTGTGACATCAGAGGCAGACAACCATTATCTTCTCACAGGAATGATGAAAATGTAGCACCAATCAACAAACTAGCACCAGAATCGCTAAGCACACCACAAATATTTCAATGTAAACATATTTAATGCGTTTCAGGGACGAATGTTTCTTTAACTTAAGCAAAATAAGCAAAAGTACACAAAAATAATCCCTAGTAGTAGTAACAAAGCTAACTCTTATTTTTGCTCCATTAATCATCTACCACTCATCAAGCGAGCTTTACAAACCATTTAAAAATGTACGAACACACAAAGGCACAGCACCAATGAAACCATTGCAACTCTTACCAGTGCATCTTCATCGTAGACCTCAATAATGACAAGAGGTGGCTCTTTTACTATATCACTGAGATCTCCATGAAGAGACACCTTATGTACCATCAGCATCTGATTCCAGGTTGGGGTAAGAGTCTGGTTGATTATCTAAGGGAAAGAAAAGGTTAAATGAGGTTAAAGTTAAGAGTTTAACGATACCAAGCCAATTACACATTGTACCCTCATTCTGTGTGAAACATCCTGCCCTGTGTTTTTCACAGGTTTGTAACAAAAAGCATGAGGTCTGTTTAGAAAAAATGTGGCCAGCTTCCCTCCGATTTACAGAAACAGTTTAAGCTTATCAAAAGCTCATCACAACAGCTTCCTGACGGTAGAGTTGTTCCTGAAAACTCTGTGCAACTCAGTGAATGCTTGACTGACATGTTATTAGCATCACATCTCTCACATTATAGATGTGCTTACTGCTGTGCATTGCGTGTTGGAGAGGAAGGATACTCTGGCAAAGGGGTCTGACAGGCCGGTGTTGTCTGCTGCGATGAGCCCGCGCGCCTGGTACATATGAGCCCTCAGCTGAAACTTATGATGTTCTGAAAAGAAGGACAGGATTGTGTCTTTCAAAATATGACTCACTAACTCATGACTTTTCTTATTTCATATTGTGAAAAATAATATATATTTCAGTTTCCATGTTGTTTGTCATGTTGAAAACATGTAGCACCTTTATTGCTTTGGGAAAAACTGTCTTGGAAAAAAAAAAAACAAGTAAAAAAAAAATGCATATAGATGTAAGTAAATTTCCGAACTGTTGTTCTGTTGTTGCAACATCAGTGTTTTAAAATATCCATTATGTGTTGCTCTATTTGTCATTAATTTTTTATTTTTGTCATCTCTCCTTTCTTGCTTTATTTACTCATCATACTTTTTGTGTCTTAAACTGCTCAGACCCGAGAAAAAAGCTGCTAAAATCAACAGCTAAAGAGCATGGTAATACAGGAAAAAACCCCTCCTCTGCTCTAAATGATCATTTTAAAGCCTCCTGATGACTGTTACCTTTATAGAACAAACTCTCAGGAAGAAAGCCTCCACCCTCCTCTGATAATAACCCATGTGGCTCAAAGCCTTCTGGGAGATTCTCCAGCATATGGGACATCTCTTTGCAGTTGCCCAGCCATAAGTACACCTCCACTTTAGCCTGCACAATCCAGTCAGTTGCTCCACGCTTGGATGGGGGCTGAGAAAGGAATTATCAGACATTAAAGCTGGATCAGAAATTCTGGCAGGAAATCAATTTTTTTTTTACCCTGAAAACAAACTTGCAGATAAAAAGACAATATTTAATATCATTTATAAAAATGGCATTTGGCAGTACCATACCTTAAGGAACAAGGTTTTGATCTTGCCACAGTCTCTCCCTCTTTCCACAAGCTTATCAGAGTAAAGCAGTTGACGTGCAGGGATGCGGGCATATGCTATGCGTTTATTATTACTGAGCATCCACACAAATATGTCTGGCAGTGTGTGCTGAGGCTGAGACCGACATGACACAAAACACAGCATTATTTAAAATGGTAAAGACACTTAAGTTAATTATTCACTGTACACACTGTGTGTACACACACACACACACACACACACACACACACACACACACACACACACACACACACACACACACACACAC